>SJYA01003703.1:9021-22004 GCA_006410615.1 Neotragus moschatus | reverse complement strand
CTCATGAAGGGGCGCTCTCACCTCCGACGTTTGAGCCGCACAGGGCCTGCGTTCGCGTAGAACGCTGCTTTCGAGCTGATTCCGGGGGCGCATACTTGGAAAGAACCGGATTTTGCGGATCTCTGTGGCTGCGGTGCGGCAGTGCAGCTGTCTTTGGAAGCTTTGTTGACAACCAGAAGCGTCTGGCACGCTCCGGTTAGTGAGTGTGTTACTTACGACAAATCGAAGGCGATAGCATCTTCTCATATCCTCGAAGGTCTCTGCCAGCTTTCTAGTCAGTTGCACCTCGTTTACCTCGCGAAAGTCTCGCCTGGACTCCGCTTCTGCCGTGTCTACATCCAGTCCTGCATCCAGCGAGACTATGCTGCTACTGTTTGCCGTTCACACCGGCCCCGCGGCAACGCTGAGCATCATGAGAGTGTCGTGGCAAATCTCAGCAGCTGAGAGGTGCGACGCTACAGGCCGGTCAAAGGGAAAAAAGTGCGTGCCTAGCTAACCGCATAATACTTTCGCCTTCGGCTTAATCACATCGTACGCAGCAGTGCGGTGCGCGTCTGCGGCCCGTTCCCGCCTGGGGATTTATGAACACATACGTTGCCTACATGCGCGAATTGGCGTCCTACATCACGAGTCATCACGTACCGGGGTTGAGCTCGAGATATTCCAGTATGCGCTCGTGAAGCATTCGTTTCCCAGCGACCCTGAGAAGTCCAGATATACCGATACCTCTCTCTTCTAGATTCATGGCCACCGTCCGCACCCTCTCACGTGGCCGCTGGAGGCTTCTATATAACCGTGAAGGACGGGTCCGCGTCTCATCAATGCACACGGAGACGGCTGCAAGACGTCCGCCAGCTACGCCGTGATGGCGGCAGACGCAGGGGAGCGGAATCGGCTGGCGGTCTGGAGCCGCACCAGCGTTTTGGGTTGTTGGTAAAAGTCTTCTGCTTACAGCGGTCGGCGCATGTCCTTGGGCCGCTCCCAGCCCGTGGTTTACTCACGTTTGCAAGAAAAGCTCCACACATCGTGTGTTCTCCTGTAAAAAGTTTTTCAGCACTCTCTCGTACTCGGCCTGCAGAACGCGTAGTGCAGATAGCCTGCTTGTTGGCGGCAGTGAAAGCGCAGCTCCTGGTGGGAAATAGTGTATCGCGAAAACGACCTCACCGTCAAGTCTGGGGCCACGGCCATCTCTTCGCGATCAAATGACTCCAACATTCTCTTCAGCTCTGTTGAACTTTCATAGAGAGAGAGTAAATGATGATGCCCATCGACGGTCGCTATGCCACCGTACAAACGGCGATATCTTTAGCGCGGTACCGTTTCTGCACCGGCGTGCGCCTGGAAGTCTGGGTTCATGCATACGCTTACTTCTCTGTTTCTCCAGAATGAGGTGGAGAGGGGATCTCGACCCAAGTCTGCAAACAAGAATGCTGTCGCAGGTATTCGTTAGTACGGGCCTAGAAATAGACAAGGAAAGCCGTTTGGCCCAACTAAATCTCACCTGGGTGGCCGCTGTTCTTTTGACGCATGCCCTGAGCTCCAGTGCCTGCGGGAAATTTTAAGCATTCCCCAGAGAGCGAAGCCCCGCATGACACACATGATATTTTCAGACGGCAGAATGCCGTGCAATACGCCACTCTCGTCTGCACAGCTCCCAAATTTTCGCTCCCAACCATTTCAGACTCCATGGTGGCGTCCTCAGCACACCCCCTGTAACAGCTCCTTCTTCACTCTACAGTTGTAGGCGAAAGTATCCAGGTGATCTAACAGACAAAGATCGTGATACGTACCGCTGGGGGCAAAACGTGCACGCGCGAAGCTCCTCTTGTTCCCGGCTGAACGCACAAGTGAGTCGCGCTGCAACTATACAGTCCGCGTGTCCAGTGTAGAAACCACCATGGGTAGCGGTGTCACACGGAGCTCCCGCAAATACTAACAGTATCACTGGCGCAGTCTCAGTCGTGGGTCAGCTTACAGTCTCTTCTGGAGCTCGTGCGTCTCTCGGCGGCGCGCATCCTCCGCGCGCTTGCGACTAACCATCTGCAAACATTCAGTGTGCGCTTCCGGTGTTTCACCCTATGCACATTTGCGGAAAAACGTTAGCCCAGTCTGCAACCGAGGAAAGACTGATGGAGTGACCCGAACGCATAACGTTGCAAGGTAACAACTGTGCACGACAGCTGCTATAGCCCGTCTACCATACCTCTTCCCATCTCATCTTCCATTGTATCACGCTCAATCCATTGCTGAGGCACACAGCAGAAGTGCCAGCACCATCGTGTGTTTGAGTGGCAGTGGTATAGTATCCGGAGCCCTGGTCGCTAAGAGTGCAGATGGACGGTCCTGCTACGGCTACGCTTCATCGGAACACTTTTTATTACAAAAGAAAGCTACAACCTGACCAAGGGTCTCTTCCATTTGTGCGCAACCACGCGCACACTCCACTCCTGTAGGTGAACTCTAATTTGTGCAACACTCTTGCGACGGTGGGCGTGGGCGCACTGCACGTGAGCGTCGCTACCGCAGCAGGCGTGCGCTCCTTCTGTCATTCCCTAGTGGCCGCTGTGGAGAAGTGAGCATAGGTAAGATACCCCTATCCTACCCGCCTTCAGGAGGTTTCTCAGTTGTGTGCACGCCTCACGCACCCGGCAGTCTCTTTAAGTTGCGCTGGGTCGGCGCCGTCCCCTCCGGCGGTGGACGTCTGTCTGTGTCGCTTAATGTGAGTCTCCTTCCCATCAGTGGTGGTCTGCCTTCGCGGCTGCACGCAAAAGCGTCTTTTCAGTGAGGGCTGTCAACGGCGGCACCCGATAGTCCTCTCGCAGCGAGCTCGCACTTTGCAGCGGTAGTGCGCACGAAACGGCAGCTGACACCCCGCCCACTGCGTAGGGGCCTGCAGGTTGTGATAGTGCTCGCTGGCCTAAGACGGGCAAGTCGTGTGGGGTCACTACCGTCTTACTGTTGCTGCGAGGTGTAGTGCCGCGCCCCGCGGATGAGTGTGGCGCATTAGAGAGGCTGGACTCTCACCTTCGTACAAAGCCTAGCAGGGTCGGACATTTCGGAAAGAGCAGACGTGACGTGTATGACCCGTGTCGGGTGTCATGCGCACGTCAAAAACCTGCAGGTTGCAGTCCTCTATTCAATGTGGCGATCACCATATTCACACCGTCCTCTTTGGTATCTTCTCGTGGGCACTCCAGCCCGCAGCAGCGATGGCGAGTCAGGCCGCTGCGCCGCCTTGCCGCTCAACGTGGTCACGGCTGGGTACGTCACGTACGTACAGCTGCATCAGTTCTGCCGTCGGCTTTCTTATAGTCTTGCTGCATGCAAACGATCCCTTGCATGCATGTGCAGAGCCACGCGTAACCTGCTGACTCGGGGAGGACACGTCGCACCTACTGATTCTCAGAGACTCCTTGTCAGCAGCGGCGGTACTCTGTAGTGGCCACATGCAGTTGATCACGTAAACAAGACTGGTCGCCGCGCCAGACCCGGCTCTTCAGCAGTCCCACCCGGCTCGCACAAAGCGGGGCACATCGCTACCCACCGCTGAGCAAGCCGCACCGTGGAAGGCCGCGCTTCGTGAGCAAACGAGGAGCCCGCCTTCTTTCTGGAAACCGCGGACCTCTGAAGCCCCCCTATTTGATTCGTTGCACCGGACGGTGTTGTTGCGGACCAGCGCAGCGGGACCTTGCAGAGTTTCAGACAAAGCAAGTCGGGAATAACTGAGGCACTCAAGACGTGACTGCAAGCCTCCTTGCGTCAATAACTGCCGAAATGTGTAAAAAGATCTGAACAGGAGACAACAAATGTCTTGCAGAATGAGGTGCGCGGCAGCATCGGGTGCGTGCATGGATAGGCTCTCAGGTGTGCTCAGTGGCAGCCACTGGCTCCAACAGAAGAAACTAACGCTCCTGAATAGTTCTTCTCACACACACACAGCAGCACTCTTCTTGGCTGGCACAATTCCACGATGGTACCAGTGCATTACAAGAAACACATGCATGCGCGGCGTAAAAGCTAGCACGTTCCATAACGTCAGTCTGCCGGCACGAATAGAGGCCAGCACTTCTCGTTCTGTCGTCCTCGTGTCGGCTCAGAGGTGAACAAATCTTTCAAAACAAATGTTTTTTCCGCTGGAGGAACGCGCCCTTCGTTCGTAAGCTGCATCACGAAGCCGCGTACTAAGGGGCGTCTGCTCACAGATGTGACGTACTGTGCAGTGGGCGTGCGCACGTGGCATCTGTGCCGGAAGAGGATGAGGTCGCGAAGGCGGACCAGTGGCAACCGGTTTTGGTGGGAAGCCGAAACAGGTGTACACGGAAGTCCCTTCGCGTGAACGTCTGAAAAGACGTACGACCATACACCAGGGCAAAGCGTTGCTCTACGCATACCTTGCGAGTGCGCACGGGAACGGATGCGCATACTATGCATTACCGCGTATCTCAATTCTAGAGGCCGCATTCGAAGCCAGCGTTGGCTGCAGGAGAAGTACCGCATCCTCCCTTCGCAGCGGCCTTGACACAGGACCCGAATGTGGCTGCAGCGTGTCGTTCATATGTTTCGGTCACACGCCATGAGCAAGCAGTTAAGCCTCATCAAGTAGAAATTACGTCGTACGCGCGGTCGCTCGCGTGCTAGCCAGTAGTACCAGTAATTGACAGGACGCTACGTGGGGGGTTGGTTGCAGGGACGCGCTGCAGATGGTGTTACACACACTTTCAGTATTTCAGAGTCTAACTAACGTACAGGTATTCGGGTGACTGTGTCCTGCTCTCCCTCGCCCTTCTATGCTGGTAAGCGGCAGTTGCCGGTTTTAGGAGCGCGGGTGATGCAGCGGGCACTTTACGTGCGGGTCACTTCCGTGAATGAGGCGTCTTCCTGCACAGGTCCACGCTAACGACCGCCCTGGCGCGCTCGTGTCCGCTAATGCGAGCGGTTGAGTCTCTGTGTGGGGCCCTTGCCGCGACGCCTATAGTTAAGAGTGCTCTTCGTCCTGGAGTGCTGCAAGCGGGTACCGCACAGCGTTGCGCGCGCCCCGCAGTCGGCTGTTTACACGTGTCCGCGCATGTTTTGAGCTACAGGATCATGCCGACCTCGACGGTACCGGCAGAGGCAAGACTCCGAGTATAGGCACCGCGGACGATGTGCACGGTGTGTACGTAATTTTCAAGTTTTTGGTGCGGGGGTCGGCCCCTTGAGTGTTAAGCTACTCACTCTCTAGAAATGCTGCAAGAAAAGCATTCTACGGCTAGCTGCCGACGAGAAGAGCAACAAGAATTTTTAGTCAGGCTTGTGTCCCTTTGACTGCTGAACATGGTGACGCCCCCGCGGCGCGAGTGTAGCTAATGGGCTGGCGCGCCGGCAGGGCGCACAGAGTGCGTCTTTCGCGGCTTCCTTTCATGATCGATTCCTGTATCGCCCACCATCTATCCGCTGCTCTGGCGTGCAACGGATTCTAACTTTCATAAGATGCATGCCTGCCTTATTTTGATTTCCCCAGAAGACAGCGCACGACCTTGACTTTTCATCAGAAAGCGCGAGCACGCCGGAACCATGGTAGACTGGCAGCTGTTGGCCATTGTGGCTTTCAGTGTGGCAGGCGGACTGCTCGTGGTACTACTGCTTGTCATCTCTGTTTGCATCCGCCGTAGGCGTTGCGCCCGCCGACACCATACCGCGGAAGTAGTGCACCTGCGGGAGAGCTTGAAAGCGATTGAGAGGGAGAATGAAGCTAAAGAAGAAGCCGTTAGCACCCTGCGGCGCTCAGTGGCGGACTTTGACGCCGAAAAGTCTCTTTTGTTGAAAAGGCTCGACAGTTGTGACAAAGCATGTACACCCGAGGACATTCGCAAGTGTTTGCGGGACCTCCAGCTACATGTAGCCGTTCAGGCTGCTAACGCATCGTCTATACACAAGGCCGTTGATATGGAATTCAGAAAAGGGCCCCCTGCTTTACTCGCAGAGGTGTGGCTTATACATGGAGAGCCGCAGAAAGCCCGAGAAGAATCTGGTCGTCCTTCAACTGGTATGGGGCCCGAGGCAGGGACAAAGTCAGACGAAGAGCTCCACTGTCCTATCTGGAAAGCCCTCTAGGCTTCCCGACATTTGTATCCCCACTCGAGGGTTTAAGCACTAGACGGGTAGACCGAGCGTAGGTGGCTACGTGCGCAGCCGGCACCCTATCGCCTTCCACGCCGGCGGAAAGTGAAGAGACGCTGGCGTCCGCGGCGCAGGACAGCACTACTTCCCTACCTAAAGCACATCTGATTGCACGGTGATATAACTTGTTTCTCTCCGGTCTGGCCGCTGCTCGAATGTGCTGATGTGACTGATCGTGTTCGGTGTTGTACGCAGATGAGCCACAGCGCCGGGTCTTCAGGTCAAAACGAACGGACGGGGCCTGCAAGCGAAATCACAAAAGTGTATACGAGGATGCCGTGCCTACTTCGACTGTCGTGGCGACGTGTATGAGTCAGCCTCTTCCCCTGCAGGAGTTCCACACGTGCGCAGCGCACTGGGCGCACCCACCCTGCCGAGGTGACCCTCAGCTACTTACGTACGAGATATCGGCGACTGCCCAACCAACACCTGCTTCAGCGACTTTCCAAACTAATGCAGGCGTTCTTCCGGAAACAGCAGGCGCAAGCTGCGGGGACACCACTGCTCTGCACACCGGCAGTCAGGCTACTGAGGAAGCTCTCACGAAGAACTCGGGAACAACGCGCTGTTGCGGCGAAAATGATGCCACCGGCTGTCCTTGTTTCCAAGAAAGATGTGGCCGGGCGGTGACGGCAGCAACGGAGGGGCCTTCTGGTTGCCAAGGAGCTGGCATCAGTACCTTTACGGGTGACACCGAGTTCTCTCGAACGAGTAACTGCTGCACTGTTATGAAGGAGTGCTGCGACACGGCTATCATCCCAGCGCATACATTTGCCCCGGAATACATCTTTATAGCCGAGCAATGGCTGCCGGGTCCCTCGGAGACAGCGAGGTTCTCGTGCCACCATGTGCCCCTGGCGCGCCTGGCGAAATTCAGCCGTCGCGATCACTCCAAAACAGCTAGCTTGGAAAACGAAGTATACCAGCAAGTCTTACTGGAAGCCCAAAAGTTCGAAAAAGTTCTTATATCCTCCAAACAAACGCAGGACCTAAACCTTGTTTCGTCCAGTCGTGACCACGTCAAGCTGCAGTCGCGGGCCCTTGCTAACGTCCTGCCGGCTCTGCATCTTTCAAGCAAGGCAGTTGCACTTCCCCACTTGTGCTCCTCCCTCGTAGAGTACAAGTTCGAGCAAATCAAGTCTATCAGCACGCGTGCAATTAAGAGCTACATCGGTGACACCTTGCATCAACCACTGTCGTTAGTAGTGAGGGTTTTCGAGCGCAAAAGCGTGCCAGGTGCCACTCCTGCGGCATCGCCCGCCAACAAAGACGACGGATTAGTATCGGACGAGGAGCAAGAGAGCTGGACGTTTTTATACGAGACGCCTCCAATTTACCTGTCTAACGCTGACGGTCGGGTCGTTGAGGATGAAACCGTTGACTTCTGTGGGGGAGCAAGCTTCCGGTACCAACATAGGTTCGCGGAACCCCGGCCTGTGCTTGTCGAGCGCTCGCCGGACGCGGAGGTGCCTCCTGCTGGTCGGCAATATCTTTCCACCGCGGTAAGCCAGACCGGCCCTCTGGGCCTATGCAAGCCGAACGCTGGACAAAACTCCGCGCACGGGAGATCGCTGAGTGGTGCGGCCGGCATTGGCCGCAGCATACTGGAGGACCTCCGAGGATGCCGTTGCCGCCGTGTTTTGGGCCTGGCCGCCGCACATATGGCTGATGGCTGGCGCTTGTCTGTGACATGCAGCTGAAGGCGAATCAAGCGGTAGCCCCGTGTACGACGCAGACTGCTGACTGCCGGTCTTTCGCCCACGATGGCTGGGTCGAGACAACAGCGTTTCCTGCAGGTCATCTAGCAAGGAGGACGTCTCTCACGAAGGAGGCGAGTGAGCAATGTGCGACAGATGGGACGGTTGTTATTGGCAGGCGGGCAGGTAGGGCCTTTCAATCCACTACGCAAGAGTAGCAGCTGTGATTAGCGTGCAGGGTCCTACCTGTTTCTTCTGGCAGGGGCGGCATTTTTCCTTCAGATCTCGCTGACTCGCTTAACGCTACAGGACGAGATTCTGCTACTGATCCTGGTGCATGTGCGTTCGATGCGGCTCTCTAGGTAGGGGTGTGTGGGAAAAGGACTACGATCCTCGGGCAGCTGAGTTTGCTCGTAAGCCACGCATACGCGCTACCCCCTCAACCTGCGAGATGATGGAGTCATGCGAATTGGGAAAGTCCTCCAGCACGCACGAGGAGTCGGACGGCGGTTGCAGATCGCCTCGGCGAGGCTGCATCCTTTCGCGAGCGCCTTCCTGCGACGGAATGATTTCGGCAGCCCAGAGCTATCCATATACACCAACCGCGGAGGAGCCAGAGAGTGCTTCTGCAGCTCGCTTCAAACATGCATGCCTGGACCAGCAAGGTAAACTTTACGAGGATGATATCCTATCCGTGTCCTGCGTTGTGGGCACCACTATCACGCCCGACCGCAACGTCTTGCATGCCTCAGTAGAACTGAGTATTGTCCACCGAAAGTACGCAGCCTCAAGTGCTGCACCCGCGATGCACGACTTGGAACTTGATACTTCTGACCCGTCGTGTGTAACGGGTTTCCACGCAGTGCACACGACGGTGGAAAATGTAGAGCGCGACGCTCTCTCTTGCTCCGTGACCCCAATCGTACGGGCACCGCCGTCCGGCCCCGGCAACCCTGCCCGGGTCTGCCAGACCATCTCTGCTACGGTGATGCAACCGTTTCAGTTTGTTCCCGAAGTCAGCTTGAAAGTGGTACTCCTGGACGGGTCGGAGAAAAAGTGTACCTTTGCGCTCCCTCTCGTGATTGCCCAGTTTATGAGACCAGTGGAGCTAATGCCGGCAGCATTTATGCAGCTGTGGTTTGATGGGACGCTCCATCCAAGACGGTTGAGCATCCGTATCTCCAGCCACATCAAAGCAGCAGGACCAAGGGAGTTGGTGAAAGTGGTTACACTAAATGGGAAACTAGAGGCTGTCAGGGGTATCAAGCATCCGCTGGCGGAGGGGTCGATATTTGCTATCGGTGAGTTGGCTGCCATCGGTGATATGGCGGGAGAGAGCAGATGTCTGGTCAGGCTATGGCAGAGCCACCACGCGACATCGTCCATGGCGAAACTCGAAATCAAGGCTGAACACAGGCGGCTGCTTGACGCCGTGTCTGAACTGCTGACATACTTGCTCCAAGACACCGAGTAAGACGCAAACAGTGACCATGCTTCTTGTCGTACTACCTTCATGCGTCGTTCCGATACTCCGATGCCATAGCAGACGACTCACGTAGACGTGAGAGCACCGGGCGAAAAGCGTGCGTGCTACTTGAGGAAATCCCGTAGCGTCTGCTACTGCGGAAGAGTGGCCGGCCTCGTTCTTCACCGCCGGGGGTGTCGGTGAGGCGCACGTCGCGGGCGTACTAGTGGTGTGCGTCTTTGGCGCATGCTTAGCTGAGCGTGTGACCGTGGCTGGGACGCTTGAACCGACGCCTACGTAGAGCGTGTAGACAGTCCTGCGGGGCAGCAAGTGTTCCCCTGTGGCGACATACCGCAGTCGGCGCGGACGTAGTATTCGCACGGTCGCAGACTCGGCAGCGCACTGCACTCAGCGGCCTTTCGACAGACTCTTCGTATCGAAGGAAGACGTGAGTTCCAGCGTAAGGCAGGCGGCTGGCGGTGGCAGCCGTATGCGGACACAGTGAGTGGTCGGCGTTCTTCCGATCCGCGTTGCACCAGTACTTTGCGTCATTTGTAAAAAACAGAAAAGCGTGTTTTCCGCGTGGGCCAACTGAGGACTCGCGGGCACCACGCGGACACCCACAGAAACTTTGCTGCTGAAGGCCAGCGCAGGGTCATTCTACGACTTGCTCCCGGCAGCGCAAGGGGGCCGCCCTCGCGCTTCGGCACAAATCCGACTCGCAAGGTACCGAAGGCCGGACGGTGCTGAACTCGAGTGTCGCCTGCTACTCGCGCGGTGTAAATAGAGCAGACTGGCCCCCGACCTTAGGAATGGTTGCTTCTTGCTCCGCACTCTCACCCACATGAACGCTAAGATGTCTTAGCGGACGGTGAAGGGACCGGTGCGGTGCTACTTCGTAGTGGCAGGTATACTGCGTTTCTAACATGACGCTTTAGAACACATCTCAGAAACAACGCTGTGCTTCCCAACCATTCAGTACTGGATTGCTATACACAGCGTCTGGGTGCAAAGCTCTTCTCTGCGGCACAGGACACGCAGAAACATGCGTAGAGCCGCGGGCACTTGTGCGCGGCCGGCACTTGCAGAGTGTGAGTTACGCGGCAAGTTTCCCCGAGCAGAGGAGCCACAGCGCGTTTGCGCTTCGTCCTGAAGCTCGAATGAGAACTCTTTTGAGTGAAACCCTGACAGCCACAGTGAGTTCGTCATTGGGCCGCGCGCAACCCAGACTCCTGCCAAGCTTCGTGTATGTAACAGTCTGCGCGTCCCGCCTGCATGTGCCGGACTGTATGACAAATGTACTTTCGTTTCAAACGCGGAAGCAATATGTGCGCGTTTGATACAGAAGCTATTACGCCGTCCTGCATGGAAAAACGTGCACGCTGTAGAAATTCAATAGGTGATTGCTGGGGCGCCCACACCTCTCGCGCGTAGCATGGATCGCAAGTGCTGATTCATATTCAGCTGCGGTCTGCCACTCCTGTTTGGCAGTCGTCGCAAGCCCCCATGTCTGGTAGAACACGCAGGCGCTCTGCGCCGGCAGTCAAGGCGCACGGACGAGCGATCCGGAGGGGAGACCCACTAAGCACGCAAACTGCGTTGCACCCGCGATAATGCTTTTGCTGAATTCCCGACTGTGCACAGATCGCGCCGTCCCCCCGCTGTCCCATACCCACGTAGGAAGTCGAACGTTGACAGATAATACGTGCAGGTACCGTCCGCTTGATGACGTGCAATTGGCAAGTGCATGCGCAACACACGTTGAGGGCTCTGTAGAAGTTAGTAATCTGCAGGCATGATCACCGTTCACTCGCTCTGCCTTTGGAGCGGCATCAGAGCTCCCTCTCTTAGTCTGCACCCGTTGCCGGCGCTCATTGATGCACAGTGCACGCCTCCTGCCTCGCCTAGCCTGCAGAATGCGCCGCTGGCACTACTACATCAAAAATGTCGTAGCACTGCCACGACTGAAAGCCAAAGCTCTTACTTGAGGGCCATACACGCATTCGGGAGAGTGATACAACGCATAGTTTCTGTCACGCCGCTTTGTACGCACTGGCCTCAAGTCGTTGGAGCATCAGCTGCTGTTCCAGCTTCTTTGGGTGCTCACGATGAAGCGTTATGCGCAGTCAGGCCCTCCCCGGGTTTGATGCTTGTAAACCAGCGATGATTTTTCCCTGTCGACAGGGCACCCACGGCTGCTGTAGCCGTACCTGGAAACCCTCCCTCGTGGTGTTTCCAGTGCTCCTTGCAGTACACGTCGGGAGCGGCCGGCCTTTCGTAGCTCGACGGGACGCTACTACGATATACCTAGCACCTTACGTTGTTGCGCATGCGTGGCTGTACTACCTTGCCAATAGACACGAAGGGTTGACATACTTGTGGCGGTCGCCGTTGGATCGAGGGCTTCTGCCGTCGAGCTGAGAAGCGAAAGGCTTTCACAAAAACGTGAACAAGACCAGGGACCAATCCGTAAGGCGTATCAGAGACGTGCACCGCTGCCGACTCAGTTTAATGGGATTGGCGGCTGGTGCAGCACAGTTTTGTGAACTTCACTTTTGAACACTCGTAACGCCGCCCTGTCTACAAGAATTCGGAGACTAGTCTAGCTTGCAGGAAAGCGCCGGTTTGCCTTCGACACTGGATCCTCTTTGGTGTACCAGGCAGTTCCGCTGTGAGAGCGCTTGTCTACGGGGTGCGGCCACCCACAGACACTCTTAAAGCTACCGGTGTTTCTCTGAGTCTACTGTGTACCATAAGCTCTGCACGCCAACGTACAGATCTGACACTCTACTCGACAGATACCACGGAACCGGCGAGGGGCCCCGCTGGTAGGCCGCGGGTCAGGGCATGCATGCTTCCCGCCGGTCGATTGTACTCGCCCGTGAACTGCTAACGTGGACGTTTCCACTTGCACAGGCCTACAAGCCTGGACCAGCCGCTGCGTCAGCCTGAGCCGGGCGGGCTTCGTCATCTTTCAAAGCGCAGTCGGCGCGCATCGCTGTGCTGCGGGAGGTACTGGGCAACCTAAAGCCGACTGGGGGCCTGCGACCCCACCTCCAACATGAATCCGAACATCCTGGAGTAATTTGTCGCCAGTCGCTTGAGACTAGACACTGAGTCACGCAGAAACCAACCGTCCTTGTGTAAGATGGCCCTCTGGAAAGCCATCCTCTGCGCATAGCAAGGGAGACTGAAGCACAGTGTGTAGCTGCGCAAGGCGTCTCAGCGACACCCTCTAGGCACAACGCCGCTAGACAAGTTGAGCCGCGGCACGTGCTTAGGGGCTTGTCGACTGTATTATGCTACAACCAGGAGAATTTTGCAGTAGATTTCGCCCTAAGTCGGCGCAGCGACGTGCCCAGGTCCTTTGGACAAAAGTACAGTTCTCACCATGGCGCGGTCTTTCGCGATTAACACGAGGAATATCGAGCGGCAGCGTGCTAAGGAGCGGCAGCTGCACGAGCTGGAGCGGCACCTCAGCCAAGTTACCGCGGGAACGCTCTATGCTTATAGTGAACGCCGCGTGGAGGCTCTACGGCGAAAACAGCAGCTGATGCAAGAGCACAGGGAGCTGGAAATGGACGAGCTATTCACCATACAGGAGCAGGAGCGGCAATGTAGATCCCGAGTGGAACAACTGGAGAAAGCAGTGGCAGTCGAGC
>SJYA01003702.1:0-58666 GCA_006410615.1 Neotragus moschatus | reverse complement strand
TCAGTCCTGGGTGTTCATTGGAAGGAATGATGTTGAAGCTGAAACTCCAATACTTTGGCTATCTGATGCAAAGAACTGACTCATTGGAAAAGACCTTGATTCTGGGAAAGATTGAAGGCAGGAAGAGAAGGGGATAATAGAGGATGAGATGGTTGGATGGCATCACTTACTCAATGAACATAAGTTTGAGTAGGCTCCGGGAATTGGTAATGGACAGGGAGGCCTGGCAGTGCTGCAGTCCAGAGTCAGACACGACTGAGCGACTGAACTGAACTGAACTGCAAAAAGCCCAAGGGTCAATGCAAAGTTACTAGATGTAAACAAATAGGGAAGTGTGATCTGCACACAAGTAGAAAGGTTATTAACCAGTAATTGACCCAAGACATCGTGGATGTTCTTATTTCTTGTTTTGATGTGACGAAGAATGCACTGAGGATTTAAAAAAGAAATAAAATATGGCAATACCATGAGATGCGTGACACTTAAAATACTGTCTGGTTATAATCATGGCATCGCAGCTGGCGTTGCTCTGTGAGCAGCAGAGCAAGCAATGAAAGCACTCCACGTGGTCTGTGTCACAGCTACTAAGCTCTGCTGCGGGTAACACACACAGATGAGTGCAGCTTAAGCGTTATCCATGGACACTGAAATCTGGATTTCATATAATTCTCATGTGCCATGACATATTCTTCTTTTACCTCCCACCCACCACCCCCAAACTTTCAGAGATGTGAAAAACATTCTTAGCTTATCCACCATAGAAGAGGAGGGAGCAGGCCAGTTTTGGCCCACAGGCCATAGATTGCTGACCCCTGACCTACCACATGAAGCAAAAGAATGAAGAGATGTAAAATATTCAATGTTGTAAGCAGGTCAGTTTCCCTTACAGTTCGTTCAGTCACTCAGTCATGTCCGACTCTTTGCAACCCCATGAACCACAGCACGCCAGGTCTCCAATCGCAGCATGCCAGGTTTCCCTGTCCATNGATTGCTGACCCCTGACCTACCACATGAAGCAAAAGAATGAAGAGATGTAAAATATTCAATGTTGTAAGCAGGTCAGTTTCCCTTACAGTTCGTTCAGTCACTCAGTCATGTCCGACTCTTTGCAACCCCATGAACCACAGCACGCCAGGTCTCCAATCGCAGCATGCCAGGTTTCCCTGTCCATCACCAACTCCCAGAGCTTGCTCAAACTCATGTCCATCGAGTTAGTAATGCCATCCAACCATCTCATCCTCTGCCATCCCCTTCTCCTCCTGCCTTCAATCTTTCCCAGCATCAGAGTTTTTCCCAGCATCAGTTTCCCTTACAGTAATTTCTAAATTCAGGATGCGCCTGCTAAGTCATTTCAGTTGTGTCCAACTCTTTGTGACCCTATGGATGGTAGGGGCTGGGCTCTTCTCTCCATGGGATTCTCTCTCTGTGCCCTCCTCCAGGGGACCTTCCTGACTCAGGGATCGAACCTGAGTCTCTTAAGTCTCCTGCACTGGCAGGCAAGTTCTTTACCTCTGACACCACCTGGGAAGCCCAAATTCAGGATAATACCTATCAAAACCCAAATACATTTTTAACTAAATCAGCAAGCAATTACTTAACACTTAGGATCTTATAATCAAAAAACTTAAAATAATTCAATTTCAGTGTCTATACATATTTTTGTTGTATCAGAGTACGATTAATGGAGAGAAAACATTCAAGCTTAAAACATATAACTTTACGAGAGTGGAATGGAAATATAAGTTCACAGATAAAAGGAATGGTATATAATCTGTTGTTAATGAGTTTATTTGGGTATTTTAAAATGGATTGTTATGGTATTTAGGTTCTGCTCTATAAAAGTCTGATACAATAGTTTTATTTTTAAAATATAAATACTTAAGTGTTTCCAAAGTTATAGATTTGCCTATTCTTTGAATTTATGATGAAAAATTTTAGATGTCAATTTAAAAATGTGCCAACGGGGTACATTTTTTTCTGAAAAAAATTAAGGGAAGTATAAGCAAAGTTTTTGGAGACCACTGAAATACTTATGTCTTAAGAATGAAATCACAGCTTTTTTTTTTTTAATAAAATCAGATTTTCAGACTGCATTGAGTTCCTGTATAAAGTCTTGTGACTGTGATTTTTCAAGTGAAATCAGTCAGCCTAATGCATAATTTTGTTTAGAAATGTGTTGGCAAAAAGAAGACAAATGGTGGATCTGACCAAGGTTGGGGTTTTTCACAGAGTATACCCAGAGCAAAAAAAGATAGAGGGAGCTGGCATGCTTTTAATCAGTGAGATTTCAATGATGGCTTATGAATTCTAACCTGAATGAGGAGTGAAGGAAAGGCTTTAGCATGAGAGGGCTGCTGCTGCTAAGTCACTTCAGTCGTGTCTGACTCTGTGCGACCCCACAGACGGCAGCCCCCCAGGCTCCCCCATCCGTGGGATTCTCCAGGCAAGAACACTGGAGTGGGTTGCCGTTTCCTTCTCCAATGCATGAAAGTGAAAAGTGAAAGTGAAGTCGCTCAGTCATGTCCGACTTTGCGACCCCATGGACTGCAGTCCACCAGGCTCCTCTACCCATGGGATTTTCCAGGCAAGAGCACTGAGCGGGGTGCCACTGCCTTCTCCTGAGAGGGCTAATGAAGAATAAATAGTGTTGAAGTCAATGAGTTAGAAGTTTCAGCAATGCTGCTGATGTGGAACTGTAGCTACAAAGTATCAAGGTTCATGAGTCAGAAGGACAGGTAGGAGGTCGTGGTCCATAGGTGAGATGTTAGAAATAAAGTTTTCCAAGGGGAAGGCAGATGCAGAGTGAAGAGTGTGAATGGCCAAGAGAGGATGGGAAAGGGTCGTTAGAGGCAAATCAGGAAACTCCAAGTCCAGGGCGCCAGGTGAACCAAACGTGAGCCTGCCCAGCGTGCCGAGCATCTTAGGACTCGCGTTCTTCATTAACGGGAACTGTAGGAATACTTTTAACTTTTCTTCTTCCTTTCACTGAGTTTTAATTTTTTTGTGTACATGGTAATTCCATTGATAGAATTCTCAGAAGACTAGGGACATCTTCATTTTTTCCCATTTTTTTGAATGCACCAGAAATATTTACTTACCTGAATTCCAGATGTTCTATAGTTGTAAACAGTTCCACTCAGCTGGATCTGCTCCCCTCGTACAACAGAATATGGTATGTTCATTTCCAGGAAGACGCTTTTGAACACCTTTGCTTTCAGAGTATTAGCAACACATATACCTTCAGCCCAGGGAGAAGCAAAGTTGAAGTGAATTAGGAAATTCCCGTAATACCTTATCATACTAAAATGTTTCAGATTCGCTTTGCTTCAAGGAAAAATGAATGCTAGACCATGTTTTTTCTCTGCCCTATTATCCCCATGTAATTTTCCTTGAGTCTTTTATGCATTGATTTTTAAAGACTGAGCTATAATTGACATATAACATTATAGTAGCTTCAGGTGTACAACAGAGTGACTCGATATTTGTATACATTATAAATGATCACCACAATAAATCTAGTTAACATCCAGCACCATATGCACTGCACAGTGGTGAGATAGTTTACGGTCTATTCTTATATCATTGATCTTCGTTCAATAATTACTGGTATTAACAGAAAACTACGTTTGTCCAAAAAATATTTAATTCTATTTAAGGAGTGAGAATGATTACTAACTGAAGCACCAAATCTCTTTTTTAGATACTCATTATAGGTTCCATTTAACAGACATGAAATTTTGGTTGTGGAAGCCAAGATTTTTAAGAACACAAAACAGCAAGCAAACCAACAAGCCGGGCCTGAAGTTATTTACAAAGTATCTGCACTAAATCACCACAAAAGGGGACTAGTCCAGGAGGGAAATCCTGTATTTGTCTCTAACGCTACTCAATCTTCTAGTCACTGAGAATAGAACAAGAGAAATGGGGGCCTCCCCTCAGTCTTTACAAAATGATGACGAACAGAAGAACAAGAGAGGAAACTGATGCAGTCCAGGATGTGAGCTTATCCACGTCTCCTTGTAATATATTATAAATAGACTTTAATAAACAGCACCATTTAAGTTCTGGATCAACTAAAAAGACAGTGATTTTTTAAAAAATCCTGCATTTTGCCCAATCAAATCACTCCTTATGTAAATATAGAACTTTAATTTGCTTACCACTATTTGAAATTCCAACACCTTGAATTTCCCAGGTAGTTAGAGAATCAGGTAGCACAAACTGCAGTTGGTTTCTGAAAGTTAAAATGTTGATATTCAAATACAATGGGACATTTACTAACCTAAATCGACAACTTGCAGAATCTTTGCCTCATACTACTTTAGAAGAAAGAAATCACACCAGAACAAAATCACATTAGGTATTAAGGAGAAATCAAGCAAGAAAAGTATATCCAGTAACTCTTATACTCGTTCCATATTTTTACATATTTTACTGGCATGATGAGAATTCAAACTCGGAAGGATATCTTTGAAACACTGCAAACTCAAAACATACAGTTCAAAGAAAAAATTATGTTTATCACGTTGTTGTTTAGTTGCTAAGTCGCGTCTCCCTCTTTTGTGTGACCCCATGAACTGTTTATTGTGTAGTGTGCTCTAAAGTAGGGACGCAAACTACTGATGTTATCTTAAAACTGCCCATAACAAAGCTGGCATAACTAAAAATCTCTGACGAAGGTCAAGCCTGCACTCATTCAACAAACAGCAACTGTGCACCAGCTTTGTGTCAAGCATTGCACTAAATGCCGAGCATACGGCACGCGCTGACACCGTTCCACTCCCTAGCAGTTAGCTCATAGTCTCTATTCAGTAAATAAAGTGCACCAATAAGGCAGAAGAAGTTCAGAGGCAGTGTGCATGGATTCAGTGCATTTGTTTCAGTGCAGCGCAAGCTGGACCCTATGCCAGGTATTGGATATAGAACTGGCTGAATTTAGTCCTTACTCTGGAAGTGTTTACATTTTAATGTGATAGGTAGTTAATATGCTGTGTGATGTGTGTAACAGGGCTCACTGAAGGGGTAATACATCCAACCATTAGGTGGGAACAGCGGTAGAAAGGCTTATGAAGGGAAACGCAAGGCAAGGGGCAACGTCAGATAAAGTGGACGACACTGAGGAGGAGGAATCTGCGGGACAAGGATGGAGACCGGGGGACCCAGAAGAAGTCGGACGTCAGGCCCTGAACGCACTGCCTTGACTCCTCCTTGGAAGGTCTGTGCTTTGAGATCCCGTCCATCCCCACTCTTGGCTACCTGAGGAAGGGTGACCTGCAGGGAAGCAGCAGTGTGTTCAGTGCCGGGACAGACTAGGCATTCCATAAACAAGTGCTGAGTCAGGACTTTAAAGAAAAGAACCTTTCTGCCTATTAATCAATGTTTGCTTTGTAGTTACAGATATTTCAGGATGAAAACAGCTGTGTAATACAGATTAAAGCACACGGCTGTGCTTGGCAAAAACTAACTGAAATGGAATGAAGTTGAATGGAATAGTACCCTTCTTCCCCAAGAGTTTATCTTGCTGTGGAACTAATTCTCAGAGCAAATCACATGTCAAAAAAAAAAAAGTAAAATAAAATTTGACCCAGTGGTGGTATGATCTTAACTCCTAAATAAACTGTTGGGAAATGGGTAGCTTCCAGATTTTTGGTTATATTTTCCATATTTTTCAGAGGAATGTCAAAGAAATATAATACCTTTTCGGGACATGATGAACTTCCCATAGCCAGCTTTCTGGAAAATAGCTTCTTATTTCTGGTTTGGTTACTGGTAAAAGAGACTTTACATCTGTTGCAGGGGGGGAGTATATATGATTAGGGAAAAACAGCAAAAATTCTACCTAGGGCTGAATTTTTAAACAGACATTAATCAATAGCTTAAGTATTTTCTGAAAGGTCAATGAAACATTTTGTTTAGCAGTTTCAAAATAGAACAATGAAGGCCTTAGGGTTTCTCCACTAGTAGTACTGACAAAATGAATAAAGCCTAAAAATATATTTAATACCTTCTTTTCTAAATTGCTAAATGTTTCATGTTCTGAAAATTGTACAAAATACTAATTAGTCTGTAAAGTCTATCCCTGTCTACTGCAGGGATTTTCCTGGTGGTCCAGTGGCTAGACTCTGGGCTCCCAATGCAGGGGACCTGGGTTTGACCCCTGGTCAGGGAACTAGATCCCACATGCCACAACTAAGACCCAGTGCAGCCAAATAAATAAATAAGTAAAAGTTTAAAAAGTTATTTACATTTAAAAGTTGCAATAATTGTTATTATTTTATAAAATAGGTAAGTTTATGTGATTCTTCGCCTTACCGCAGACATTTATTTATATTTCCTTTAATAAAAATGAGCAGAATATTTGCTTATGTCCAAGATGTTCTGATAGGGACTAGAGTTACTTCTCTGCCTTAAAAAAACTAGAAAACCAGACACAATAGCTTGCTTTCAGATATGAGAGCATAAGTGAGCCAGATCAGGGATCCCTCAGGGAAGGGAGACAGACTAGGTAAACCCCAAAATTATCCAAGTTTACTGTCTGGAGGCAGTTAATAGGCTTCAGAGCAGGGAGAGAAACCCATACAGACCCTGGCAGAGTTGCAACACCAGGTGTGAGATTTGGGAGGCTAACCTGTCTACAACAAGGAACAGAGGAGGGAACTAGAGAGGCTGAATTCCAGGTAACTGATGCCAACCCAGGTGATTAGAGCTGAAAACCTGGACCATGAAAAATGGATATGTACTAGGTTGTTCATAAAAAATACTGCACGTAGTAAGCAAAAATCTGAGAACAACCTACATAGATCTAATGACTTGGTTTCAACAAATGGCCACAAGAGTTTATTTCTGTAGAAATATATCCACTCAGAACGATAACATTTAAGACATACTGTTAAGCGAAACAATCAAACAGGATCTATCATTCTGTTTTGTTTGTTTTGACTGTATGTGAATGAATTGAAAGTTCTAAAAGTTCTGAAAACCTGTTAATTCTGAAGGTGTATATGGTGGTTTCAATTGAAATAAGATTTCAACTTTTATGTAAGTACATTTAACTTTACACCACACTTTGAAATCTTTTGCCGTATTTGGTCAGTATAGGTACAAACAGGATTTTAATGGTTGTAATATCATAGAATCATGAAATTTTAGAACTCAAAGGCATATTAGATATCATCTGGCCCAAGTTCCTTGCTTTAAAAATGAGGAGAGTGAGGCTCAGAGAGGATGAAAAATCATTCACGTTTATAGACTGAGTCAGCTTCAGACTTGCCTGGGTGTTGACTGTGGACCAGAGCAATCTGTGCTATACTGTATTCACCTCTTCTGATTCCCAAAAGTGACAACAATTTTTTTTTCTTAAGAGCATTTACAAGTTATCTTTTCCACTTTCCATCTTAAGCAGAGCATGAACACCATCTTTTTTGGCAGCATAAAGTTATATCAGATTTTTCATATTTTCCAATAGAAAATGCCAAACTTACGGAGCCTTCCTAGTTGGATATTTTTGAAACTCTCGTTAGCCCGGAACTGGCTTGCGATGGCACAACAGTCCTTGAATGCTTTGACACATATGGGGCCTTTCTTAATCCGAGCGGCTCGCTGCTCACAGGTTTCATCGTCGTTCCGATGGGCTCCATCATAGCAACATTTCTTCACATTTATGTGTTTGTATTTAGCGGCTGAAACGATCATAATTCAAATGCCCTTGATTATGCATAGAGTCAAACATTTCAGGCTTAGAGCGGCTCTCGAGGGACACCCGGTTTCTGCTGCCACAGGGTCCCTGGCCCACGACAGTCATGGCTGGGGGACTGTCCAGCCTCTTTGTGGAACTGCCGTAGAAGAGTGTGGCCTCATAAAGTGGTCCGTTGTCCCCTCTGGTTCGCACTGAATGTTTATGGGCTTCCTGGAACTCACCTAAGTACTGTCTTTTGAAACGAGCACCTTGGATTCAGCACCCTTTTCAATAAAGTAAGTTAACCTGAGAAGTCCACAAAATATTTGAAGATAGTTATCACTATACAAGTATGTTCTTCTTCAAGCTAAATATCCTATTGTTTTCAAATGTTTCTTGTAGTTTGTATGCCTTCACCAGTGGCATCATCCTTCATCATAAATGCTTGGACTGACCAATATCTCTCTTTTGATATCATTAAAACTCAGAATGAAAGCCAGAATTAAAATGGCATATATAAATGGAAAGTATTATTGTATTACTATAAGCATCCTTATTGTGTGAGCTCAGGTCACTGGCTCCTGGTTCAGTGTTCTTTCTACTGTATCGTTGCCAATTATCATGTCTCTGTTTAAACAATACTTAAAAATAAATTCTATTGGGCTTATTCCTCCCAATAATCCAACTTATTCTTAAGTATTAAATGTATGCAAGAAGAGATAGACATCTAGGTATATCTCGAAGTTAATTAAACCATGGATTTTGTTAGAATAAAATGGAAGAATGTAATTTTAGTCACTCGATGAAGTTTGCAGAGAGGAAATATTTGTAACAAATAAAAACCTTTAATATTTTAGAGATAGAGATGGCAAAGACTTATTTCCCTTAGATTAAGGTTATGGCAAACGAACTACTGGATTTGTTCAGACGAATCTTTCCAAGGGAGATGAGCTAGATGTCTGTATATAGCTCCCTTGTCACCCACTCCTCGGAACGAGGAGAAATTAGATGACGTTTAATTTTCGTCAGCTTGTGAATTACATGATCACAACCTTTCGACAATCACATGAAACCTGTATAATACCTTCCTCGTCTATCTTCTTTTTCAGCATTCTCTTGGGCCTGAGAATGTCCTTACAAGGCTCATCTGTTTTAAAAAGATAAAGAGGGGGAAAAGAGATGAAAATCTCAAAACACACAAAATTCCATGAAGTTATTTTTTTAAGACGTTCACATAACTCATTCACCAAATACCGAGAACCTGGTTTTGACCAAGCTCTGCGCACTACGCATCTCAGTGTGACCTGTTTTTGGAGGGGCCCACAATCTGTTGTTACACAGTTTGGCTTGTTTGATCTGAGTTTGGTCTGAGATCCTATACCCTTTTTGACCCACTCACTGCAGGGAAATAGCTGAGCCCTCAGGAGTGAGCCAAGTTTTTGTTAGGTATGCTATTTTAATTATTTTCTGTGCTTGTATTATTGCAAATAATAGTATCAAGTGTAATTATGAACAGTTTTAAAACTACAGAAAGAAAACGATTAAGGTGTGGTCCTTGCCCTTCAAGAGTTCCCAGTGCAGTGACTGAAACACGATGGGTCGCTAAGTGTAAGGCCGGATAGTGGGGTTGGTGACGGACAGGGAGGCCAGGCATGCTGCAGTCCATGGGGTCGCACAGAGTCGGACACGACTGAGCGACTGAACTGAACTGAACTGAGTGATGTACTTCTATTAAGTCACTTATAAATAGATCTAGTCCCTATAGTAGTCCCCCTATTAAAGGAGAGGAAATGATCAGTTCTATATGAGGAAGAGGTTGCAGAGAGGAGATGATTCGTCCACTAGCTTCTGCAGGCTAATGAGAGGGAAAGCAGTCCTAATAAGGAAAAGTCCAGGATGTAAAGTAGGCCAGTGCCACCCATACCTACACTTGGTTCTCTATGGCATAAACATACGGGCATGAAGAGTGGGATGAGAAACAGCTGCGAAGAGCAGGGAGAAGGTCACGGAGAACCTGGAGTATCACAGGAAAGAATTTGTGCTTTATCTTGAAGGCTAACGAAACCACTCATACAGAGGAGTTACCTAGTCATGTCACCGTAAGATCAGTGTAGAGAATTATTCTGGAGGAGGGACAACAACGAAGTCTGGGAGGCAAACTGTTCACGTAAATTTCAGTAACCAGTTTGAAGAATAAACAAGAAGCGGTGTGTTTTACCGTTTTCTCGGGTGTTATCTGCGTTTGCGTTGGTGAGGAAAGTGAGTCCAGCTAGATAGAATACGTCTGCGTTGTCACGGCCACCGCCTGCCCCACAGCCCAGGTCACTCGTCTCTAAAGTTTGAAATACCTGTTCAGAGGTGCTTAGTTAATTTAATAATTCTTAGCACAATTCCTAAAAGGCAAAATAGTAAGCCTAATCAGATATGGAAATCATTCCTCTGAAAAACTAAAGGTACAAACTGTTGTAGGATTCTAACAAATCTGTGAAGTGCACAGGCCTGTCATTTATCAAATGGCCAACGACCGAATTTCCCAACTTCCTTCCTTTAGTTTGTTCTTTTGTTTTTAAAAATACATGCCTATTCAACATTAAATCAAGAACTAAGTTTCAAGCTTTGATGAGATGATGCTTTGAAATCGACCCATGCTGTTTTGTACACAGAGTGCATACTGTAATCAATATAATGTCCAAAAAAGAATAAATGAGTGAATGTGTGAGTAGTGAGTTAATAAGCCAGCTTTTAAACTGCTGAAAGGAAACAGCAAACCAGTGCAATCTCTCGTATTTTGGGAAAGAGGGCTCTAGGTTCTAAGTGAATAAGAATTTATTTGGGGGAAGGCTTTTCCCAGTTTTAATTTTGACCCCAAATAATTTTCCTTTCTGAATATTTTAACTTAATAGTTTCTCAGTTCTTTCTTCCTTCTTCAAAGAAATTCAAGTCTAGAAAATAGTAGCAGAGCATAGGGGAGGTAAGGGCTTCCCTGGTGGCTCAGCTGGTAAAGAACCCGCCTGCAATGAGGGAGACCTGGGTTCAATCCCTGGGTTGGGACGACCCCCTGGAGAAGAGAAAGGTTACCCACTCCAGTATTCTGGCCTAGAGAATTCTGTGGACTGTATAGTCCATGGGGTGGCAAAGAGTCGGACACGACTGAACAACTTTCACTTCACATAGGGGAGGTAAATGGGAACTTAGAGGAAAAGAGTCCGCTGGCAATGCAGGAGACCCTGGTTCGGTTCCTGGGTTGTGAAGAAGCCCTGGGGAAAGGATAGGCTACCCACTCCAGTATTCTTATGCTTCTCTTGTGGCTTAGCTGGTAAAGAATTTGCCTGCAATGCAGGAGACCTGGGTTTGATCCCTGGGCTGGGGAGATCCCTGGAGAAGGAAAAGGCCACCCACTCCAGTACTCTGGCCTGGAGAATTCTATGGGCTGTATAGTGCATGGGGTCACAAAGAGTCAGACGTGACTGAGCAATTTTCACTTTCACTTTCAGAGTAAATGAATAATTTTCAGCTTCTTCTGGGCCACAGATTTTAATGAGTAAAAAAAGGAAACAAAAGCCAAAATCCTCCAGAGCTTGCCTATTCGTTCTTCCTTGGTGCTGCTACTGTAAAGTCCCCTGCCCCAAATCTCCAAACCCTACCAATCGGTGATACTTTGGCCCCATGAATGTCACTACTATCATGATCATATGCTTCTAAAGTGCTTGACTCCATACTTGGAAAAGTAAAAAAGGACGGACCTGGGCTTTAGAGACCAGGTGAGGATGGCTCACCTTCCTAAGAGCCCCTGCTCTGAGAAGACTGTATCAGTAGCAAAGCAAGTCTATTCTGCCTTTAGTTCTTTCCCCATTACTCACCCTAATGGCCCCACTTCTGAAGCACTGCCTAGGGCCACCCCAGTAACGAAGGCCACACACTACTTAACTCTTTCCAGCGGTCTCTTGGCTGTCCTTTGCACCGCATATATAGCACTGTCCACTGCTGTTAAAGCCACCCAGGAATCCAACTCAGTTTCCATATTAAGAGATACACGTTGGCCAGGGGAATACGTATCTGTCCTTGGGGACAGATGAACCTAAAGGTCATTTGGAAAAGAAAATAATCATTTGTACGACACAAAACTTCACAGATAGCTGCATTGACAGCCCATTTCTTCAGGAGAAAGTCTGATTGGGACTTGTGACTTGTGGCTTACCTCAAGCCGGTTGCCACACTTTTCCTCGATATTTAACCAGACTGAATCTGACACTAATTCTGCAGTCTGCTCCCCTGTAACGATGTAATAGACCAGGAGACGAGCGGAAGGAACCATGTCCTGGGTCACTGGGATGTTTATGCTTTGATAAGCTGCATCCGAAAGTTTAGCCCTCGTGCCATAGTGAACAATTTTGCCCTTGGATAAAATCTAAAAATAAACAGCAGCAGAAATGGTAATTACAGAACATAACCTTCGCTTTAGGATAGAGCTTGGGAGTGAGAGTAGAAATTATGTTAAAGAAAAAGAAAGTGTACATTGCCAGGCCTACTATGTGCCAGGAACTTCATGTTCAATTAACTCTTTTAGTTTCCCTGATAACCAGAAGGACGGAAATACTATCTCCATTGTGCAGATAAAGGGACTGAAGTTCAGGAATTAACTAGATGTCATTTAAATTTTTTCCTTAAAACTGTTGAAAGAAAGTCATCATCACTTGATTGGCCTGAACATCAGAATAATTAATACCATTTCTTTGGTAATTGTCATGAAGCCTATAACTTTTTTCGTAGACTCTTTCCTAGCTTTCACTGACAGCCTTGACTGATACCTCTGTTTAACGTAAGTGACGTAATAGGGATACTCCTGGAGCAGGTTTGAAATGATTCAACCCTTAAGAGCAGGATTTGGGCCCTTCCCGTATTACACTGAAATGCACGTATTTTAAACGTGTCTAGGTTGCAATCTGTGGCCATGAAGTAGAGCAGAGGTAATATGAGAATTAAATTAGGCTCTCTCTGCGGAGGACTCGCGCTCTCTTTGGTGAAAGGCACGTGGCACGGAGATTCAGAGGTTCCCAGTTCTGAGCGCGACCTTCCTCTTCCAAGCTGGGTGACTGTGGTGTCTTAAGTCTTTGCTCCCTCAGTTTCCTCTGCTGTGAAACAGTCATGAAAATCATGCCCTGTCTCAAAGGCTTTTGAAACACTGACTACTCAAGCAGGTGATGTTCTTGGAAGAGCTTTGTAAGAACATACGTCAGGGATCATTCTAACATTTCTCTGTAAGCAAAGGACAATCAGGTTAAATCTATCACTATTATACTTACCAAGTAGTTGTAGTGAGTTATTTTGTCAATATACGGACTTCTGGGTGTAACGGCAATATTCAGATGTTCTCCCACAAGCAAATGTTTATAGTTTTCTGTCCAGTCAATGTAAAGGTAGCTTTGGCTGAGAGATGAATACGCTATTGCTTGGTAATCTTTACTGGCCTGATTTTCTTCAGGAAGATCTAGATCCTCTGTCTTGATCTGAAAAGGGAAAAAAAAGTTAAAGATACGTGGACTGTGATGTAAAGGTATGTTTTCTGTGAAACATGCCTTTTAAATTCCTTTGTTTGCTTTATACATTTCTAAATTTCACAACACCAGTTGCTAAAGAAAAAGAAATCCCCTCCTCCAAGATGTTTGTACAGCTGTGGTATCAGATAACTTTACCAAGGCTATGGATAATAACTGGGATAATATGGGACTGTGGGTTATGGTGGGAAAGTCTGGTGAAGCGAAAACAGAATGATTCTCACGGAAACACTGGCACCCTTCTTGAAGTGTCATGGTAAGCTCGGGATTCTTTTCTTATGGGTTACAGGGGTAGCAGTGGGCAGGTCCCGAGGACTGGAGACAGGAGTTGTGAATGGACGTCACACAGACTTTCTGGCCCAGTTTCACTGTGAAGCTGTGGCACAGGCTAGGGCCTATGAACACAGAGTGGAGTCGGAGTGATATCATGGCAGTGATATCGGCCTTTGACAGCAGAGGGGTTAACACCTGGGGTGAGATATACATTGGTTTGCATTCAAGCGCCATCATTTATTCAGTCTGGATAAGTTAGTTGACCGCAAGAGAGGCTAAAAGCCTCTGTTTCCTCAGCAGCAAAATGGCAAAGACAACGTTCAGATTCAGAGAGCTGGTTAAATGGGTGTTGACTGTGTTCCACATAACGCTCTTAGTATAATGTCTCGCGCTTCACACAGGCTCAGTAGATGACAGTGAGTCTGTGGAGCTACCAATGTCATTGACACACATTATTGAGTCGTTTTTTTTCTGGAGCTGGGAACCTAAGTATTATTTGCTGGGAGTGAAGACTATGAAGTGAATCTTTAGGTAGAGTGATTCATATAGCTAGAAAAAAAAGAGAAGTTTCCACACTTGACCCCTTTGTGGCCCTGAAGAGAGACAAGAGCTTGTGAGGCGGGAAAGAGAGACTTTCTGTCATTAGTTTGCACTGCTATTCCTATTTCACGCTTCTAGATTTTAATACAGTCTTACTAATGCAAGAGAAAACAATTCACCCAAAATAAAAAATGGTACATTTATCTTCCTAAACGACCATTCAGTTAAAGATTGCCTCTGGTGCTTTTTTTTTCTTTTTCCCCCCTTTGGTTGTAAAAGTGTGGAACTGTTTGCTGGACTCATGTCTAAAATCTGCCACACTTTTTTCTGCACATTGGCCAAAACACACAGTCAAAAGTACACACTGTCCTAGAAAATTTAACAAGAGAATTCAGCTCACATTAAACTCCAGCACCGTCACTTCAGATGGGAGATTCACCACAAAAGAAGCTACTCCATCACTGGAACGTGTTACACTCTTCTTCGACTCCAACTCAGATATCTCTTGGTTCACATTGAATGTTTTTGCACTCAGGGTCACCGGTATCCCGCCTACCAAATGGTCAAATGAATCTTTAACTTGCACCTGTTTGCCAGAACAGTCCAAATTCATTTCCATAGCTCATCACTTCTTTTAAAGCAAAACAGTTCTGAAATAATTTTCCTTTCTCCTCACCAGTGTATAAATTATTCATATTCAATTCAGTAAAGAGAAGCATGTTCTCATCTTATATATAAAAGGGTCTAATCTTATTTAGTTAAATTGTTCTTGAATGGATTCCCCTGTGTATCAAGAAGACTCAGAATATAAACATTGTATTAGGTCTGCCAAGTAGATGAGATAAGGTCTTCTGTTATTTAAATTCTGTGTTTCTTCAATTGGTTGAGAACTAGATAAAAGAGAAAATGAAGCAATCACTTCTTGGAATTAATCTCTTAGATATGAGAAGTAATAGCACGGGGCTTAGTCGCTCAGTCGTGTCCGACTCTCTGCAGCCCATGGAATGTAGCCTGCCAGGCCTCTCTGTCCATGGGGCTTCTCCAAGCTAGAATACTGGAGTGGGTTGCATGCCCTTCTCCAGGGGATCTTCCTCACCCAGGAATCAAACCAGGGTCTCCTGCATTTCAGGAAGATTCTTTACCAGCTGAACTATCAGAGAAGCCCCATGAGAAACAATAAATACATTTTTTTCTCCTTAAACTCTACCTCTCATTGCCATGCATATGATAAATTCATATAGAATTTTAAACAAAGGTATATTTTACATTATTAACTTTTATATGTGATGTGAAATATAGAGATATATAGTATATAAATATATTTTATATAAAGATAAATATATAATATATAGACATTTTAAAATAAATATATTTTATATAGTGACATATTTTGTGATCTTTTATATATTTGTATTAATATACTCTATAATAAATTATAAATTATCATATGCATTATACAGTAACATGTTATATATTATTAAATGTGTTGTATATGTATTAAGAAGTTATAAGCATGTCCAAAGGTTGCTTGGGGTCTTATAAATCTTTTTCTCTTAAAAGCCAGTGATCTACAGCTTTCTAAAGGATAGGGAATAAAAATATTCATTTTATAAATGTAATAAAACATAGTGTATGTAATAGAGTATGTTTTATATAATATATAATCAGATATAGAATACTAAATACAATGAAATATAATTACAAAGTCAGATAAATGTTTTACCTCCATACTATCGGAGAAGGCAATGGCACCCCATTCCAGTACTCCTGCCTGGAAAAGCCCTGGATAGAGGAACCTGGTGGGATGCAGTCCATGGGGTCGGCAAGAGTCGGACACGACTGAGCGACTTCACTTTCACTTTTCACTGTCATGCATTGAAGAAGGAAATGGCAACCCACTCCAGTGCTCTTGCCTGGAGAATCCCAGGGACGGGGGAGCCTGGTGGGCTGCCGTCTATGGGGTTGCACAGAGTCGGACACGACTGAAGCAACTTAGCAGCAGCAGCATTTTAAAAAGGAAAAGAGGAAGGAGAGAAAATATTGAAAAGGAGAAAAAAAAACAAAAGCCGGAGAGAAAAGAGTCAGGGACAGACAGAAAAGTGTCGCGATGGAAAGGACAGGGACGACACAGAGAGGTGAGCTCCTACTCCGACGGCGTCATGACGGCGACACATGCAAAAAGGCAGCGGGAGGAGCCCAGCAGAGCCCCTCAGGCCGTGGGAAGTAGACACGTAGAGAAAGGGGTTTATTCTCAAGGAATGATATCTCTGTCTTAAGGCTTTTTGAGAACGTGTTGCCAGATAATTTTATATGTTAGTATTTTTTTGAACTATAGACATACGGAGTTTTCTTTATAATACATATCGTTAATGTAAGGCTCATTTAGGGAATGCCTAACACAGGCTCTCATACTAAATACTGATAGTGTCCTAAGGTTTGATGTTATTCCCGAGAGAGGAGCTGGCGGGCGGTTTCCCACTGCTGACTGCACTGTCAGAGGCAGATCTCCCGCAGACTGGGTTCTCTCTGCGCTTTGCCTCTCCATATCCTTCCTTTGCTTCTCATCCCCCCATATTTTTTTTGAGAAAGATAATCACATTCAGCAGTACCCCCACCCCCAACCTAACCTTGATAGAATATGGAATCCCAGGCTTCACAAAAAGAGGAGTAGCAACCAAATTCAGTTTGTAGGGAGAAAGGACATATTTGATGCCAGGAATTTCTGCTTCTTCAGAAAATCCACCTAAAGAAATGACAAAAATTTATTAGAAGTGTACTGACTTGTGTGGGGAGCCATGTCTGTCTCCATGTGCCTCCACAGACCCACTCATTCATTCATGCGTTCACTCCACTCCTGCACTCACTCATTTACCAGCAGCAAGTAGACATGGGTCTTGGTTCAGAGGGGCAGTGCAGAGAAGAGTTTAAACCCTTCTCAGGAGTTTCCAAAGCCTTATGCTCAGGGCTTATGTGTAGAGATGGCCCTTGTGGAAGTAGACAATAGGATCGGACTGAGGCGAAATTTGAGGAGGGGAGGCCACTTTTCACCAGTTGCTTGAGTTTCATTTAAATACATAGAAGAAGAGAAGAAAGAATACATTAAGGAGAGAAGAAAGAGTCAGCCAGAGACTAAGCCTTACAGGGAGGTCATCTTTAGGGAGCAGGGATATAGAGAGAATTGGAGAAAACGTGAAAAAAGAGCTTCAGGTAGAGAGAATCCAGAGGGTCTACTGGCAGGACCCAGTAGTGCTACCCTTCAGCTAAAACTTGCATATAATAAGTTATCAGAATAATACACAGAGCTCTAGTATCCCTAACTTCTTTCCAGGATTACATCCCTGATACTCGCACACACGGGCTTCCCAGGTAGCGCTAGTGGTAAAGAACCCGCCTGCAAAGGCAGGGGATAGAAGAGACAGTTTTGAACCCTGAGTCAGGAAGAGCCTCTGGGAGGGCATGGCAACCCACTCCAGAATTCTTGCCTTGAGAACCCCATGGACAGAGGAGCCTGGTGGGCTTCGGTGCATGGGGCTGCAAAGTGTTGGGCACGACTGAAGTGACTTAGCATGCACACACGCACCCCACATATATGTCCTGTACTTTAGCCAACAGAGCCATCTGCTATTCTCACCGGTCACCCTTGGTATGTCCCCTCTCTGAAGAGTGCCCCACTTCACCCTGCCCATCACCCCTTCCTCAAAACCCTACTAGTCTTTCAAGACAAGACCAGTCATCTTCAGGACACTTTGTTGGTTGCTCAGCGATCATCTGGGAGCTCGTCTTCTTCTGAAGGTCAGTAGCACTAAGCACTTTGCTTAGAGCACACGTGGAATCCCTTCTTGTCAAAGAGCTCTTTGTTTACTTGTCTTTAAGCTGATGCGTGTTTGTAAGCACTTGAGTACTGAAGTTATGCATCATTAACATTTGTGAGCCTGCACATTTAGCAGCACTCTGCATATGAATAAATATTGCTAATAAATATTGCTTAAACTGAATTTATTTTAAATAAATTGGGAAAAGTAACAGTAAGAAAGAAACACTAAAACAACGTCAAAAATATAGAGAGGGCAGGGAGTCTAAAGTCATCTTCATTCTCCCGCATCCACTGAGCATCTGATGTATACAAAGTGCTTAACAACTCTGTAATGACCTCAGTTCTTCACTCTGCTGCCCTAGAAGGACAAGTATAAACAGGTAGAAGCAGACTTAGGAATCTTCTAGTGTAACAGTCATTTTATTGAAAAAAAAATGGACTTAGTGTATTTAAATTATTTGTTCGTGGTTGACTAGGGGTTCAATATAGACCTGCAAACATAAGGTACATTAGTAATCGAGATATATCAGAAGTAAGACAAAGTAATCCAACTGGGGGTGATAATTAGAACTATTAAAACCATTGGAGGGAGGGTTAAGAGTACTGGACAAGATACTAAGAATGCTAAGGGGAAAAGTAGGTGGCGAGCAGGAGAGGAGGAAGATGAGGAGGAGGAGGGGAGGGGAAGATGGAGAGGGAAGAGAGCGAGGGGGGAGGAGGGGCGGCCAGGAGGGGAGGACCAGAAGAAGGGGGAGGGTGCTGGTCAGAGTGCTCTGCGCACACTGACGCTCTCATTCCCGCCGTGACACTGAGAGGCGTATACCATTATTGCATCCATGTTAGACACATTACCTCCAGTTTTGGATAGAATTACTATTCCAGGAGAAAAGGGCTTTATCATGTACTTTGTTCAACTCCATCATCATACAACCAAGTGGATGAAAGAGTGGTAGTCGTGGTAACTTTCGTTTGCACGGTACTTCACCAAATGTCTTTACACACATAACCTCGTTGGTTTTGATTCCTCCTGGGTGAGAAAACTGAGGTGCCAGCTGTTCAAGCCAGACGGGCTGTGAGCCACTTGGACTGTCAAACGGGCGGGTGTCATCCCTTCTTGCCACTGAGACAGTAGAGACCCAGTGGCTAGGGAGTGACGCAGCTACACTCCAATCCCAGTTTTAATGATGGAAAAATAAAGTTTAACTATGGAAGGAGGCAAAATGTGAAAGAATGGAGTGATCACTTATACCTTTGATATGCTGTCTAAATCTTTCCCGAGAGAAAGCCCTTCTCTGGTGCATGCTGAGTCGCTTCAGCCGTGTCCCCACGGACTGTAGCCCGCCAGGCTTCTGTGTCCATGGGATTCTCCAGGCAAGACGACTGGAGTGGGCCGCCTTGCCCTCCTCCGGGGGACCTTCTCCGGTGGCTCAGCGGTGAAGAGTCTGCCTGCCGAAGCAGCAGACACAGGAGCTAAGGCCTCAGTCTGCATGTCAGGAAGTCCCCTGGAGAAGGAAACGGCAGCCTCCTCCAGTATTCTTGCCTGGAAAATTCCAAGGACAGAGGAGCCTGGGGGGCTGTAGTTACTGGAGTTGCAAAAGAGTCGGACGTGACTTAGCAGCTAAACAACAGCGAGTATTTGCCAAGAGAAAGTTTAAGAAGGAAAACAAACTTACCTGTAGACTCTATGATTGTCACACCAACATAGAGGTACTTCTCATTCAAATCTTTTAGACTTTCATAGGACAATTCTTTAACTGCTGTTTCAGAGTTGAACGTGACTTGAGCCATTCCGTTTATCAACTTTTCAAAGGGGGAAAATAAGCAAGTTATTTCGGAGAAGAATTTATAAGGAAACAATGAATAAAATATGTCTTTACTGGCCTCTCAATCGAAGACAAAGAGGAAAGCTTTATCACTAAAGCGAGTAACTGAGTCCACAGTTAAGCCCAGAGTGTTATCTTCTAATCTATTTCTTTAGAATTATAGATGTGGAAGCATCTTAAACATTATTTGGTTCCACAGGTCTTTTTTGTGCTAGCTGGCAAAGATGACTTCTTCCCATCACGGAGTCATCATCATCTTTCTAGGCCTCTCCGCTTACTTTTGCTCTTAACTGATTTTTTATTATGGGATTTTATGATATTTACTCTGTACTTTACTGCTTGCATATTAAGACACTAATTTTAAAACGCACAGTGGATAATGGGATATAGGGTTATCTATGATATGTTATTCGCTAAGTCGTGTCCGACTCTCTGCCACCCCACAGACTGCAGCCTGCCAGGCTCCTCAGGCCCATGGAATTCTCCAGGCAAGAATACTGGAGTGGGTTGCTATTCCTTCTCCAGGGGATCTTCCCGACCCAGAGATCGAACCCCGGTCAGCTTTTTACTGTCTGAGCCACCAGCGAAGCATGTGATATTATTTAATTATTAACCACAACAGTAAAACAGATTTTGTCTTATTGTTTCTTCTAAAATTGAGTACTTCGAGGACAGGGATTTTTGTCCTGTGTAGCTTTAAACCTCAGTGTTTAACATAGAATCTTGCATTAAAAAAGAGGCGTTTATATCTTAAATAAAACTGTACTTTGAAAGAGCAAGGGCTCACTAACTGATGATATAAGCTCTGTGAAAGTGCAGTACTGAACAAAATGACGTGAGCCCTTACCATCCACAGTGTGACGCAGAGAACACTGAGCCGGGGAAAAGGGCGACAGGGCCCTCTGAGCTCCAGCAACCACTCGGCCTTAACTGTGGGCCAGTGACCTCTCAGTGAGCTCACGGTAATTCATTCACTCACAGATTTTTACAGAGCACCTGCAAGATTTGCCAGCAACCAAGCTGGCTCTAGGCGTAGAGTGGGAACAGTTCAGACCCCCAGAGAGTTTTGTGTGGAGAACGATAAAGGAGCGAGTAAGGCGTTACTAATTGTAGTGGTTTTTCGACCTCAGCACTACTGACAGTTTGGACAGGGTAATTCTTTGCTGGGGGAGGAGGGGCACTGCTCTGAGGGAGTTTCACAGCATCCCTGGCCTCGACCCACGAAATGCTCATGTGACCCTCCTGCCCAGTTGTGACAACCACAAATGTCTCTGGACATCACCAAATGTCTCCTTGGGGGTAAAAATCGCCCTCGGTCGAAAACCACTGCATTATAAAGTGTGAAACATGCTCCACCAGGAGTGACTCGGGGCCTGAGGGAGCAGGAAGGGTGTTGATGTGGAGACAAAGAAAGGGATGGCGCTAGCCAGGCAGAGCAGAGGCAGGAGGTGACAAGGCGGAAGGGCATTCCCTGGCGGAGGGAGCAGCTCTGCAGACGCCTGGAGGCCAGAGAGACTGGGGTGAGTCTGAAAAACGGGTGGCCAGCGCAAGGGAGAAGAAAGGGAGAGATGGGCCGGCAAGGGGCTTGCTGACAAGGAAACTGAGCTTTATCCTCAGGATAGTGAGATGTCAATGGAAGGTTTCTAAGCTTCCGTATCCACACGTGCATGAAACGGTACAGTGGACTAGATGACACAGAAGTGACTTTCCGTCCCCAGCACTCACGACAGATCTTGGGTACAAGTGGCCCTCTTACCGCTGTGCTTTGCATTGCTTTCTGCATCATTTCTTTTCGATTATCTTGTAAGTTGTCTCTTATTCCAAAAGAGACATAAACGTCAGCCTCGTTGACGACTTTATTATAAAAATATCTGTCAAACAATCATACCATAAAATTGTTCTGCTAACACGATTACAATAATAAAATCCAGATAAAATATAACAATTTAAAATCACATAAAGCATTTGACATACTTTAAAGTGCCTTTCCATCCACTATTACATTTCATCCTCATAAAGCCACCATAATAAAGCCAAAGTACAGATTTTTATTACTCTGTGCTAGATGAAATAAACTGATTTTGAGGAGATCAAAAGAGTCAGGTCTGGGCCTCTTTCTTACAAAACACATCGCTTCCTCAATGATTTTGGTGACAGTGGAGAACTGCTCTTTATTTTCTTTTACATCTTTTAAAGCAGCATGTCCATTCTCACAGTTATATAAGTTCTTTTTTAAAACCTCTAACTGCATATTTCCTTTTTTAGTTTAGAATTAAAACAATGATAAAGAAAACTTTCTGTATAGCAAACATGATAGCAAGATCTTACTTTTGTTATTCATAGTTTGAACAAAAAAGTAAGTCTCTCTATTAAAAGAAGTCCATTTCTACAATTCTCTGTCCAGTGAGCCTTTTACAGTGGCTTAGGTTAAGTGACAGACACTCCATCTGAGGAATAAACGCTAGTAAGAGAGGCAGTATATGGTAGCATTTGAAGGCATGGGTTCTGGAACAAGAGAGATCATTTATTAGCTGTATGATCTTGGGCAAATTACTTAACATTTATGTACCTTCGTTTTTCTGTTTGTAATGTGGGGATAGTAATCACATCTATCACAGAGAATTTCGTAAAGATTAAATGAGCTAATACATACAGAATGCTTTGAAAAGTGCCTGACATATATAGTTATATAAATCGGTTGCTGTTTTTAATAATCATACTAGGTCATTTTTAAATGGTAGGTCGCTTATAAAAATAACCCAATTCTCCACCTCCCCATGTGTCTACTGCCTTTTCAGCTCCTTGGATGCAAAGAGTGCGAAGGGAGCCTGTTTCCTTCAGGCTGATGCTGTAATTTGCTTTGGACAAAAGAATGTGGTGGAAGTGACTGTGTGTTAGTCCCAAAGTGTAAATCTCAAAGGGACTTTCATGCTCCCATTTTCTGTCTTCGAGCATTGCTGCTGCTACCAGCTAGCCCGTTGGTTGATGAGAAACACACACGGGCCAGTCGTCCTTGCAGCTTCAGTCAGCTGCCAGTTAACTGTCAGGCATCTGAGTAAGACCTTCCTAGGCCAGCCAGCCCCCGGCTGACCTGCCAACTGACTGCAGGCACAGGGGTGAGCCCCACTGGCGTCAGCCTGGCCCAGACAGCAGGACTGCCCAGCTGGCTCATAGATGGTTGTGGTTTTAAGGCAGTGGGCCCCAAAGTCGTAATGCAGCATTAGCCGGCTGATGAAGCCGTTAACAGTGAGAAGAAGTTAATGCTTCATATCTCGGCCCCAGTACCCTACGTTATGCTGCTTCCTAAGCACACACACTGAACTCACATTTTTAGGAATTTTTTTTTTTTTTGGTCTGGTCAACCAGACTAAAATCGGAATCAGCTAAAATCAGTATGAGCAAATAAAGGAGGCGTGATGTCTGTCTTCTCAGTCAGGTAGTTTCAAACTCATGCCAGACATTGCCGCTAAATCACAGATCTCAGTGACATATGAATGTATCAGCTAACCACACAGTACACCTTAAACTTTCCCAGTGTCATAGGTCAATTATATCTCAATAAACTGGGGGTAAAAATCAGAAATCTCACTCTGGGCAAATGTCACCAAAGTTAGCACTCGGTTTAACTGAAAAATCTGAAAACAAAACAAAAAACTTTCTTACCTTGCTCTTATAGTAATTTCAAAATTAGTAAAGTCCTTATAACCAATGAAATTACTTTCTGGTTCTATTGAGATAGAAAAATGTGGCAACACTGAAAATAAAAACAAAGCAGCAACATTAACATTTGAATTAGAGTAGTCTTTAAAGCACAGCTACCAGCTGTACTTCTGGTATAGCCGGATAAGCTGCGACACCAGCGCAGCATCCAGCTTGTCGTTACTGTCGTCACCGACACAGGATCTCTGGGAAGCCTCCGTTCTACCAATCAGAGGTTTGTTCATACGCTGCGTGCTAGAAGAACTTTCCTTGTACTTTGATTTCAGCACTTACAGGCACTTGACTACTTCCTCTGCTAGAGGATGGGCTCCTTGAAACAAAAAAGACTGTTCTCTTTATTTTTGCGTGTCTCCTCCCTCAACCTTCTCATGAGCCACAAATAGAGCATGCGCTCAACAAATGTTTATTAAATTGAAAATGGAAAAAGAAATTTCTTGCTTGTTTAACATTTCCCTTTTTTGCCTAATAGATAAAATCCACCCAGCCTCCAAATTCCAACATAAAACTCTCACTTTAGTCAATAAGCGAGCGCTTACAATTAGCTACGAGAAAGAGGCTTCATGCAAAATTAAAAATTAGGGTAGAAAGGAAGGAGGGGTTTTTCCCTGTCTCTTTGGTATCCTGATTGCCCAAGAGAAAACAATTTCAGCTGTCCAAAATAGCACGGTCTTCTCTTCATTCTAACACAGCCTATGTAGTAAGGTTTACAGATTCCATTAACCTGAACGACACTTAACAGAAATTGGGTGATTGTATGACCTTGATACTGTAGATAAAGACTGTCACATGAGAGTAAGTGAGATGGGGTCAGATATGGCTTACATGTTTTCTAGACGGTGAAAGGACCTTCCTGCATAACACAAACGGTAAAGAATCTGCCTGCACTGTGGGAGGAAACAGAAGTCAAAGAGCAACGCAACCTGTTGCTCCGGGCTGCGTTCCTGTGTTATTAAAGATCAAGGCAGACACGTTCTCTCCAAGATATGAAGTAGAGGAAAACATTTCATCGTTTCATCCAGTACCTACTTGCCATGTAGCCTGCACACTCCTACCAAGAGGGATACGCCTGTGGGCACGACAGACAAACCCTACCCTCAGTGAGCTCACCGTCGAGCAGGGAAGACAAGCTTGAGCAAACAATGACACCGACCCTTATGAAAGCTGATATTTATAAGTGAGTGCAGGAAGTCCTTCCCAGGAAAGAGAATTCAGGGAAAACGTCACTGCATAAACGGTTTTGCAGCCGAGACTTGAAGGTGAGTGGGAGTTGGCTAGGTGAGAGGGAGGGGGAGGGGGCTGTGGGCAGATCATAAGCAAAGGCACCATGACTGGAGTGGCATAAGTGAGGCTGCGGAGGAGATGGCAATGAGGAGGCGCTGGGGCCTCAGTGATGAACTAACACGACGGCGAGAATAGCTTCAAAGCAGAGATAACAACTGGGGGTCGAGGGCGGGTTTTCAGTAGTCCATGAGGGAGCCTGGTGATAAAATTGACGTGTGGCTGCAGATAATAAGAGGTGGATAAATTTTAGATATGTACAAGAAGCAGCAAAAGCGCGTGGAGGAAAGGGGACCACTTAGGATTATATGTTATTTAGAGCCTATAATCTTTAAAGTTGAGCTTCATTACAGTAAACTTCTTTGGTCACTGTTTGCTAATTGTTAAAATTCACGTGTTTATTCGCCACGTTATTACGAGTCTATTGGGAGAATTAAACAATGACTTCAACCCAAAATAAAGTTAAACTTTGTATCAGAGCACACAAACACTCTAGTAAACAACTACAAGAAATGGGAAGGTTAAGCGGTTTGTACGTTAATTATTAATCCATTAACATGACCGGTTTCAAAGTAAGACTCTCTGATATTTTTGGATCAATGTATCAGGCATTCCTGAGTGAGAAGAAAATAGCGCTGGACTCGGGGTAAGGAAGTCCACATGCTCCTGTTTGGTCACTAACGGGTTGTGATGAAGCGAGTAAACCACCTGTCAGTCTCACCAGGTTCCGTTCACCTCAACTCTGGTTGCTTCTCCTAAAACCCTAATTCTGGAAAGGACCTGAGCCAGTCAAGCTCCTCTGGGGGCTAGGTCTCTTGGAGCTCTATGACGAGGAAGACAAGTCCAGAGGGTTGGTGTGCTTGTTCAAGGTTAACAGGGCAGCTACACCCAGAGCTTAGGCATTCAGACAATGCCCACTTCTCCCGCCGCGGCAATCAGTACTTCTAACCATACCAGCAAGCAGCCTCATCTTCATCTGGGAGTGATTTTGCATTAAGTTCATTCGTGAAAAGAATTATTGATGCTAACTCTACACAGGTAAACTTTTAATCGTCAGAAATTACCATATTCTTTAATTTCAAAATATGCGGTTCCAGTTGTTGAAAAGTCTTCTTTATATTTAGCTCGAACGGTCCACACACCGTATCTATGGAAGCAAAATATTTAAAATTATGGAAGTCATGAAACGGCCTGTTATGTTGAGGGGCTAGTGATATAAAAGTGACCAATACAGACAGGACCCCTGTCCTCAAGAAGTTCTTTGCGACCCCATGGACTGTAGCCTACCAGGCTCCTCTGTCCATGGGATTTTCCAGGCAATAGTACTGGAGTGGATTGCCATTTCCTTCTCCAGGGGATCTTCCCAACCCAAGGATTGAACCCAGGTCTCCCGCATTGTAGACAGACGCTTTACCGTCTGAGCCACCAGGGAAGTCCCAGTTTATAGTCTAGTGGGGAGTAAAGGCAAGTAAATTAATAAAGAATTACTTACAAAATTGAGATAAGTGCCATGAAGAAAATAAGAGAGTAAAAGGGGAAGAGAGATAAGAAAATGAAAGAGAGGGACTACATTCGATGTTGCACCCAAGATAGCCTCTTTGAAAAGAGAGCATTTAACCCACGTCCTAAAGAATGAGAGGAAGCCCGCTTTGTGAAGAGTAAGATGAAGCACATTTTAAGCAGAGGGGACAACCTGTGAAAAGGTACTGGGGTAGGAAAGCAATGGTCATAGGAGGCTATCATGGCTGATACATAATCTGGCATAAGCTACCACTTGGCATAAGATGGAGTTGGAGAAATGATAATCGTTATATAATAATTGGATCAATTCTCTGCTATTATGGAATATTTTCAAGGAGGTACACAATTTTAAAATTACCCAAATTATGTAAATCCCCCAATTTCGTCCAAGTTTCTAGAAGATCTTTAGTACAGTGAATTAACTGTGAACTCCCTTCTAGAGGGCAGAGCAAAGACGCCCATAGGAAGATTTTAAAGTGATACTGCAGTCACTTTTATACACACTTATTCGTCCTCCTTTCAGTTGGTTGGAGGCAGGGACTCTGTATTTTTTATTTCTACTTTAAATTTCTCATTCCCATTGTACTTTGCATTTCCCAGGAATGTGTTCACTAAATTTTGATCACATTGGGTTCTGTTTAAACACGTTCTTAATCCTCTAGCCTGAGACCAAATGGAGGAAATGACTTTCCTAAGATCTTCCCTCTTGAAATCTGTCTTCTGGTAGTCTATGCAGTAGACTACAGAAGACCAAAACTTTTATTGGTCATAGCAAGACATGGGACAACACCAGCCTTTTAGACTGATAGTCTGTTAGATTCCCTGAAGGGTGGAAGGTTGATGGTCTTGATAGAAAAAGGCCTGGGAACTATTTTTTTGCTTCTTCCAAATTTTAATTTCTATATGTAAAGAAGATCAGTGAGAAGTATTGGGAGTGGTTTGTTTGTTTTGCCAGAACCTGAGCCTGGCTTTTCATTAGACCCGAAAAGACCCTGCACATTTCTTTCACACTTACTTTCTGTTAACACTAGGTGGCTCCATTTGACTGGTTATCTACCTCATACCCCAAAGTTTCTGATGTCTGTTTTACAGAAAACTTTATTAAAAAAAAAAAAAAAAAAAAGTTAAAATACTTAGGATTAGATGGAATCTTGAAGTCAGGAAAAGAAATAATTCCAGTATAATCATTTTCTTCTATCATGTCAACTTCTGATCCTTCAGGATCCTTTGAATAAAAACAGACAATTTCCAAGCATATAAATAACATTTTAAAAATTAACTGATTATGTTGTCTTTGATTGATAGGAATGTTTACTAACAAATAGCATGTCTTCAAATTAATTACGAAGGAGGAAAACTGTTTAAATGTTGTGAAAGACAAATATGGCTCATTTAAGGCATTTCCTCCTTTTTTTGACCTTCTTCCATCTCCTGCCTCACTTAAAAAAAAAACAGGAAATCAGTGTCCAGGGTATCCTAGTCTCAGTTATCTAGAAGAGATTCAACTCTCTATTGTATGGCTGAAAAAAAAGAACTATGACAAAAACTGATGTTATAATGAACCAAATAATAGCTTACACACTTTATAGATACCGGAATCTAAATTTTGTATGTGTTCATTTGGAACTTTCCAAAGCAAATATGCTGTAAAATTCATTTATTAGCTAGAAATTTGAAAGTTTACAGGCTATGTCAATAATTATCAATGACAATCTTGGAACACACTAATGCTTCTCAAATAATTCATTATAAAATACTCAAATGTGAAAGTTCATGAAAGTTTCACAATTTTTGTAAGTTATAAAGGATTCAAGGTTATTCCCGTACGGCTGTACTCTTTTTCACTCGTGTTCTGTTAAGGTTTTTGGTTTTTTGGTTCCTTGAGTAGGAGGAAAAGGTGCCGCAACCTGCAGTGGGGGACTACTGTTAATAGGCGAGCAGTTATTTCCTCACAAAAATGTGTAGGGTTTTGACGTGAACTGGGAAGACCACGGGAATTTATTGCACACACCTGTTATGTACATCATGGCTCATGAAAGGCTGACAATTGTGGATCTTTATCTCATGGGGTTAGCACCATTTTCCACGCGCTAGTGTGCATTACTTACTAAACTCTAAACTCCTCAAGCGTAAGCGCCACAGGCTGTAATTCTTTACCTTGTATTGTGCAAATCAAAAATATCATACTTATAGACGTTCAACTAATTCTTAGTTGAATGGATGGGTTGAATTCTTTGTGATTGAGGGGTGGTCTTTAAGAAATGTATCGTGAAAGATGTATTTAAATGATTTGGTTCAAAACCATAACTTGTTGAGATTTTCATGAGATTTTTACATTTTATAAAGGAATAAACCTATAATATTATACACACAGAAGGTGTTCAATAACCATTTCTGAACATTGAATAAATTAGTATGGTGTCAAGACAGGATTATGGAACAAAGTATCTTATCCTGATGAAAATTTAAATAATTTAAAAAATTTAATATAAAATTATTATTTAAATAAACATACTTACTATGAAAGTTAAGACAGTTTCTCTTTTGGCTGGCTTCAGGTCATCGTTCAATGAATAAACTCTAACCTTTACTGTAAGAATAATTGATATCATCAATAACTTTCTGAAGCACAGTATTTTGATATTTGTAATAATCATCCTTAAAAGAGATGAGCCTCATCTTAAAGACTCAATACATAATCATATATGAAAATTTGTACTTAAAAGAAAGAAAAAGTAACTTGTAGACAAATACATCATTAAAAATTTTTTCTTTTATTGAGAATCCTTTTCAGTTCATTTCAGTCACTCAGTCATGTTCGACTCTTTCCAACCCCATGGACTGCAGCACGCCAGGCTTCCCTGTCCATTACCAACTCCCGGAATTTGCTNGCAAATATGCTGTAAAATTCATTTATTAGCTAGAAATTTGAAAGTTTACAGGCTATGTCAATAATTATCAATGACAATCTTGGAACACACTAATGCTTCTCAAATAATTCATTATAAAATACTCAAATGTGAAAGTTCATGAAAGTTTCACAATTTTTGTAAGTTATAAAGGATTCAAGGTTATTCCCGTACGGCTGTACTCTTTTTCACTCGTGTTCTGTTAAGGTTTTTGGTTTTTTGGTTCCTTGAGTAGGAGGAAAAGGTGCCGCAACCTGCAGTGGGGGACTACTGTTAATAGGCGAGCAGTTATTTCCTCACAAAAATGTGTAGGGTTTTGACGTGAACTGGGAAGACCACGGGAATTTATTGCACACACCTGTTATGTACATCATGGCTCATGAAAGGCTGACAATTGTGGATCTTTATCTCATGGGGTTAGCACCATTTTCCACGCGCTAGTGTGCATTACTTACTAAACTCTAAACTCCTCAAGCGTAAGCGCCACAGGCTGTAATTCTTTACCTTGTATTGTGCAAATCAAAAATATCATACTTATAGACGTTCAACTAATTCTTAGTTGAATGGATGGGTTGAATTCTTTGTGATTGAGGGGTGGTCTTTAAGAAATGTATCGTGAAAGATGTATTTAAATGATTTGGTTCAAAACCATAACTTGTTGAGATTTTCATGAGATTTTTACATTTTATAAAGGAATAAACCTATAATATTATACACACAGAAGGTGTTCAATAACCATTTCTGAACATTGAATAAATTAGTATGGTGTCAAGACAGGATTATGGAACAAAGTATCTTATCCTGATGAAAATTTAAATAATTTAAAAAATTTAATATAAAATTATTATTTAAATAAACATACTTACTATGAAAGTTAAGACAGTTTCTCTTTTGGCTGGCTTCAGGTCATCGTTCAATGAATAAACTCTAACCTTTACTGTAAGAATAATTGATATCATCAATAACTTTCTGAAGCACAGTATTTTGATATTTGTAATAATCATCCTTAAAAGAGATGAGCCTCATCTTAAAGACTCAATACATAATCATATATGAAAATTTGTACTTAAAAGAAAGAAAAAGTAACTTGTAGACAAATACATCATTAAAAATTTTTTCTTTTATTGAGAATCCTTTTCAGTTCATTTCAGTCACTCAGTCATGTTCGACTCTTTCCAACCCCATGGACTGCAGCACGCCAGGCTTCCCTGTCCATTACCAACTCCCGGAATTTGCTCAAACTCATGTCCATCGAGTCGGTGATGCCATCCAGCCACCTCATCCTCTGTTGTCCCCTTCTCCTCCTGCCTTCACTCTTTCCCAGTATATCACTAAAAATTTTTTCTTTGAAAGAGAATGTTTTTGGATTCCTTGAAAGAGCTACTTCTAATGAATTTAAAGAACAGTTCACTTTATTAAAATGTATTTGCATATATCTTTGGGGGAACAAATATACAGTACAAAATCAGTTATATCTGTAATTAGGCCAGTATTTATAAAAAATTTCATAGCAGCAAAATAGTGATGTCTACCCTATGGTTACATTGAGCTTAGTCACTCAGTCATGTCCGACTCCTGTGACCCCATGGACTGTAGCTCATCAGGCTCCTCTGTCCATGAGGATTCATTCTCCAGGCAAGAATACTGGAGTGGGTTGCCATGCGCTCCTCCAGGGGATCTTTCCAACCCAACCTGGGGTCAAACCCAGGTCTCCTGCACTGCAGTCAGATTCTTTACTATCTGAGCCACCAGAGAAGCCCAAGAATACTGGAACGGTTATACTGGGAGTATAATAAATCATCTCAGAATTGAAGATTTTAATGAAAAATTAGGTGGTTTGTTTCAGACTATACACTCTTACAACAAGGCCCCAAACTGTCTCTTGTTGTCACTAAGGATAGTTTTGAGTTGTACAGTTTTATTATATTTATTGAGCCAGATCCTACAATTATTCGTTCATTGTTAAAAGAATGACGGCAGGGGGCTCAATAACAATTAGTTCCCTTCCACTTCTTCCTGTCAGATAATAGAGACCCGCCTTTTAAACAAACACATCTGCTCAGCTTTTAACTCTTAGAGGCTTGAACATGCTGGTTTAACTCCTTCCAGTGACATAATTTCTCTAGAGTTTTTCTGATGCTCAAATCATCTCATGGCTGAAACTTTAACCACAAAATAAAACTGAACTGATGTCATAAACCTTTTAAAGGGTCAGTACTATGCAAAGCGCTACCTGAGAAGCCACATATTAAGCTCTCTAAGATTGATTTCACTAAGACCATAAGATCAAAATGAAATGCTCAGTGAATCCCTCTCCCCTGCTGTCCCCTCTCCCCTGTCTCTCACCTCGAGTCCTCTCTCCTGCCTTATGAACATCCCTGGTCCAGCCCTGAGCATCACTGAGCTGCTGCCAGACGCAGTGTGCCGCAAAAGTTAAGAGCTTGGGCCCTAGAATTCAAAACTTTGGTTTCATTCGTATCTCTGCCACTTGCTAACGTGACCCAGAGTAGGATACTTAATCCCTCTTACCCCTTAGGTCCCACATCTGTAACACAGGACTGCTAGTATCTGCTTCATAGCACGTGAGACTAAATGAGACAAAGTTTGCATAACCCAGAGCATAATAACTAACCAATGAATGCTTATTATTTTTATTTTGTTTTTATTATTTCTATAGCTACTACTTGTCCACTTTCTAACTCAGTTTGTGCTAGGGTAGAAAATTAATCTTGTCTTCATAGCGATGGTATATCAAGTGAAGTGAAGTCACTCAGCCGTCTCCGACTCTTTGAGACTCCATGCACTGCAGCCTACCAGGCTCCTCTGCCCATGGGATTTTCCAGGCAAGAGTACTGGAGTGGGGTGCCATTGCCTTCTCCGGTATATCAAAGGCAAGTTCAATAAACGCTTTTTGTACCAAAGGTATAGCTTATAGATTTTTAAAATATATATATTGAATGCCTTCTATGTGCAGACACTAGGCTAGGCACCGAGATATGATGGTGACGAATCAGACGTGGAATTCCTCTAATGGAGTGGAGTGGAGAGGCAAACACAAGATCCCATAAGTAACTATAAACTTGCAGGGGTGGGAAATGCTGCAAAGGACACTCCCCGGCTTTCTCAGGCTGACAGAGGGCGCCTTGAAGCAGAGAAAGCTGCCCTCTATGTGATGGCAGGGAAGAGGTGAGTGGAAGTTTAGAGGCAAGGAAGGCAGTGGATGTGCCAGGAAGAGGCGCGCAGGCCTTACTACGGACAGAACGGTGTAAGAAAGCAACTGTAAAGAGGTCAGTTTGGCTGCTGTCCGCGGACAAGGGGCGGCCCAGTGGGTGATGAGGCAGGAGGTGGGGGCAGGACACAGGCTGTGTGAGATTGGAAGCATTTTGGTCAATATTCTGAAATCCTTCATCCTGTAAAGCCTTGAAGATCTAAGCCTCTATCCTAGAGATACTTATATGAAAAATCCCTCAAGGATCTTCAGATTAAAATGTGAGGACTGGGACATTAGAGCTATAAATAGCAAGATCTAATTAATTTCCAAAAGAGTTACTTTTCAGTCTGAGTAATTAAAGCTTTGTGCTATTCCATAGATTAAACGATAATGGAAAATATTTTCCTGGTGCTTACTCTGGGGTAGGCAGTGTCTGCAGTGCTTTATACATATGAATTCACCGAACTCTCACAACAACTCTGTGAAATAAGTTCCATTACTATCTCCATAATACGGATGAGGAAGACGGGACTCAGAAAGATTAACTCACACAAGGTCATGGAGCTAATAAGAGCCCCAACTGTGATTTGAACCCAGACAATTGGGCTCCAGAGTCTGCTGTTCACAACTATACTCCGCTTCCTCTCAATAATGAGTCAAAATTTAGGGGGAGGTGCTCTGGTTTTCTCTATGATCTATTCTAAGATAGAATAGGTCTTAGAGAGATCTTAGAGATCTCTCATCTCTAGTCTAAGATGAAGATACTACATATTTTTATGGTAAAGTTCTGATAAAGAAATAACAAATGGGGCCGTTCTTAAGGGAAACCTTGAGAGCTAACAGAAGTCCCAGGGTCTGGGTATCAGGCTGCTTGATGGACAAAGATGAGGACCCTAGGGACTTGCCTGGAGGGCCAGTGGTTAAGATTGTATGCTTCCATTGCGAAGGGCACAGGTTCAATCCCTGGTCAGGGAACTAAGGTCCTGCATGCCACAGGGCACGGCCAAAAATTAAACAAGAGAAAAAAAAGATGAGAACCTTAAATAGTAAGTAGTGTCAACAAGACCCAATTAAAGAAGCATCCTCTAACGGGAGGAGAACAAGGGTGATGGTATATTTGTTATGGGGTATGATGTTTAAAGGGCTTCCCCGGTGGCTCAGAGGTTAAAGCGGCTCCCTGGAATGCGGGAGACCTGGGTTCAATCCCTGGGTCGGGAAGATCCCCTGCAGAAGGCAATGGCAACCCACTCCAGTACTCTTGCCTGGAAAATCCCATGGAGGGAGGAGCCTGGTAGGCTACAGTCCATGGGGTCGCAAAGAGTCAGACATGACTGAGCGACTTCACTTTTTCTTTCATGATGTTTAAAAAGGGCTCAAACTTTATGGGCAGAGACTATCTCAATGAACACCAAGTCATCTTCTCGGAGTCAAGAGGATGCTCTTCTGGCAATGATATTACATCCGAGCTGGAAGCAATACCCCAGCCTTCTAGGCCTTTTCTTTCTGAGCTGGTCATAACAGGAGCTCCTGCGAAAAAGGTAACGGTGCAGGCCCGTTCCACTCCGTACCGTCATCAGCATCAGTCAACATGTAGCAAGAGTGCACCACCTGAAAGGTTTCCAACAAAACTGGCTGGTCTTGCCTCTCGTCCTCTTTCCTTCACCAATAATGCCATTATTGAAACTCCATAACCTTCCCCTTCCATGTACAATTCTCTTATAATCCCATCCTGATTTGCTCAAAGGTTAATTCTGGTAAACAGGGAGTGATGGAGGAACTGAAGATTTTGCAGATAGGTGAACATACGTGGGCAGCATTCACACTTTTCTGGGTTTGGTTTTTCATTTATTGGGAGTAAATCCAGCCATTCACCAATCAGAGTTTTGATTGGCTACCCTGTCCTTTCCCCCTCTAACAGATAAACCACTAATACAAAACAGTGTTCTAATAGCAACTTTCTTTAGGTAGATCTCCTTAGAAAATTAATATCCATTTATTTATGTGACTTCACTTACTTTTGGCTGAATCATCTGATACCCTAGGGTTTGATTTGTTTTCTGAATTTGAGAATTAGTTGCAAAGTAATAGAATGTTTTTATGATCGCTACTTTATAACAAATTATTTTTACATTGCCAAAATTATATTTGCAGTTATCTCTTATAGCTTGTTTAATAATAAAACCTAATGCTACATTTCACAATTCTTATATAGCTTTTTTCCTACATGGAAACAACTGACAGGGTAGATAATGTAATTGTTGATTTTTGTGAATTCCATATGAGTCTAAGATTTATATTTAAAATTTAAAAACTAAATTCCATATAATTATTTAACAACTTCCATATGAATTTAAAATTAAAATTATATTTATAAGTGTAAAAATCACTGGGGATTGAGACTCTTTTGGTCAAGCTGGAAATCCGTCTCCACTTAAATTCAAGTGTTGAAAAGCTCACAGTGATATTGGCCTGTCATCTTCTCCTTTTGTGGTGTCTCTGCTTTTGTTATCACAGAGCTGGTGGCCTCATAGAATGAGCTTGGCAGTTATGTTCATTCTGCTGTATTTAGATAGATAGCCAGCAAGGACCTACTGCATAGCCCAGGGACCTCTGCTCATAGTCTGTAACAACCTAAAAGTGAAGACAATTTGGTACATGTATGTGTACACATGAGTCCCTTTGCTGTACAGCTGAAACTAGTGCAGCTTTGTAAATCAATTTTACTCCAACGCAAAATAAAAATTAAACACAGATAATTGTTCCCCACATCCAGAGTTCAGTTTAAATAAATCCCATCACCCCTTATCTAGTTGCTCAAGCTTGAAGGGAAAAAAGCTCTACAGTATAGTGTCAATGCCCATCGCACTGCTCCCAGAGAAAGAAGTATCTTATACTCTACCTGACTGGTGTGGAGTGTAAACAGGCTTGTCTGTATGAATGAAGAGGAATCCATTGTCATAGGTTATTGGCATTTTTTTTGCTTTCGAAAAATGCTTCGATATAACTTCCAAATACACATGTGAAGCTGAGCCTTGTCTTTCAGACAACTGTTTGGGTTGTATCTGTAAAAGAAAATGTTGATGGGAAAGAGTATAATAATTTTAAAGTTATAAAACATGTCATTTAAAAAGTATAGGAGCCAAAGTAGTAAATAACTTTTGCTCCCAGCTCTTCCGCATCAAACATCATGATCAACATTCAGCTTTAAGTAATTAAAAAAATTTTGGTTTTATGCTTCCCAAATGAAACTACTACTATGAAAGTGGTAGCCACTCAGTCGTGTCTGACTCTTTGTGACCCCTTGGGCTGTAGCCCACCAGGCTCCTCTGTCCATGGAATTCTCCAGGCAAGAATAGACCCAGGGATCAAACCTGGGTCTCCTACACTGTGGGCAGATCCTTTACCATCTGAACCACAGCTCTCTTAACAAGCTTGAACCTCTTCAGTTTGCTGGATTAGTCCATTTCTCCATTCCCTCTGTTCAACATCCTGACTGATGCTCAGGACACTGTATTATATTTACATCCTCTGTTCCCAAGGTTGAGCAGTACAGTTTCCAGTTTGAGATAAGAGCTAATTAATACAACCAACCATGCTGAATTAGATACATGAGAGTACTGTAAATGTTTGGAAAAGCAGTAAGAATCTATAAAGATTCTACACTCAGATTGTTTTGCAAGTACCTAAGTTTTTTCTCTACTTCAAGGAAATAGAAACTGCAGAACAGATGGTTCGTTAAAGGTGTGACACATATGAACAAGGCTTGCTGCTGCAAGTGGACCCAAGAAAAGACCTTGGTACGACATCAAACGATTAGCAAATAGAGATACATTGTAATGCTAAGATAAATTTAAGTGCTTAGGATAGGCATCAGTTTTTATGATTTCCCCACCCTAACTTACTTTTCCAAGTTAGCCATTTAAGTTAGCATTGTTCACTAGAGCTTCCTGTGGTAAGGGGAATGTCCTATATCTAAGCTGCTCAGTACATGCCATCTGTAGCTATTTAAGCACTAGAAACATGGCCAGTATGAGTGATGAACTGAATTTTTTATATTAGTTACACTTGATTGATTTAAATTTAAAGATAACAGCCACATGTTTGTGGCTAATGGCAGCAGATAAAAGTGTCTTCTTTGGGGAAATGAATTTTATTTCTTCATAAACCTATTAAGTACAACTGTTTGCTAAAAGGTTAGAGCATTTATCATCAAGGACATGAAGCAAAGAATTCCTACGTTTGGTTAGAATTTATTTATATCAGTGTTTCTGAAATTTGAGTAATATATAGAACTCTTTTAAAGGGTAAAATATTCTGGAAGACTCTCAATGTTGACTTTTTGTTATTTATAAAAATAAATAAATATTTTCAGTACAGTGTTAAATATATACAGACCTAAAAGTCAGTATAATATTCTTTTGCTTATGACTTTTGTATAATTATAAAATCAAAACGTTTATAAAATAAACTTGAAGTGGTAAATATCAACGTAATTCTAACTTTCAGCTCTTTATAAAATTTCAAAGTTTAATCGCTTTTTAAAGAACTCACGTTAAAGAAACACTGGTCTAATAAGCCTCAGAGGCCCTTCCAAGTCTAGAAATCTCTGATTTTTTTGTTCTTTGTTTTTGAATTTATATCAGAATTTAAAACAATATTTTTCACTTGGATAAAGAAACAGTAAATATGAAAGTTATTTTTAGTTATCAGAGTTCTTAGTAAGAAATGAATTACGAGCAATTTTCTAACCAAACTATACAACAATATCTTAATCCCTCAGTTGTGTCCAACTCTTTCTGACTGTAGCCCACCAGGCCCTTCTGTCCATGAAATTCTCCAGGCAAGAATACCTGAGTGGGTTGCCATTCCCTTCTCCAGGGGATCTTCCCGATGCACGGATCGAAATTCAGTCTCCTGCACTGCAGGCAGATTCTTTACCGTCTGAGCCACCAGGGAAGCCCAATAGAAGGAAAATTTATTTGATACAGGTTGTTCTTTCTATTAACTATGGTTCTACATGAGAGCTATTCACTTTAGTAATCAATAACTTATTAGTTTTAGAAGTTTTGATTGTAGGATATTGGAGTTTAAACAAACAAATAGCATCCATGGATTTTTGTAGGAAATGCATAACAGCTCAATACGCGTGTCCATATGGGTCTGTTTCTCTGCATCAGTACTTCTCATGGTAAATGAGTACTTTCCATTCATTTCCAAACCTGCTCACATTAGTCTTAGTCTCCCAGTCGTGCCCGACTCCTTGCAACCGCATGGACTGGAGCCCATCAGGCTCCTCTGTCCAGGAGAATACTGGAGCGAGTTTCCGTCTCCTTCTCCATATGTTCACATTAGGACAACTTCACTTTCCAATAAGAATGTTAAAGTTTTCATGCACTCCTTAAAAAGCAGATACAACTCTCCTGTTTAGAATTTACTTTTTCGCCTGTATCGTCATTAGTGACTGGCATCATCTAGGACTCACACAGTGGTATTTTGGTATAAATGACCAAATCTGTTATCGATATCCAAACCGGGTACACATTTCATTGAGAATATTCTGTATGTATAAAGAAACGGAAGGATAAATACATACTGTTAAGGTGGCAGAATTTTGGAATTTATTTTCTGTGGATAAAGTAACATGGCCTGACGAGTAAGTGACTTTTTTGTCGGGAAAGCTTTTGATTGAGACTGTTGCATCAAATTCTTCGGTGTATCCATAAACTTGAATCACAACATTTTCAGATGCTCCAACATGGAATACTTTTGGTGCTGAAATGACATACCTGTTGAAATAGGAAACAGAAGGATCAGTATTTTTATATGACATTTTTGTTATATTTCTGACTTTTTATCTCACTTGATAGATTAGATTTACAATGGGCACTTTTTCTCAACTTGAAATGATATTTTTAAATTAACATTTATTTGAGATCTACAATCATTTCAGCACAGTTTCCAAGAAAAAATACCTTGGAATTAAAACTTTAGAAGCAGAGCCGGTGACTTTGTTAACCTCTAGAAAGGTAGTGATAGCACCTTCCCTGAGCTTCTGTAGCAAAGGAAAACTTTTAATGATAAATAAGTTCAATATTTTTGCCCGACGCAGAAAAAAACAACATAGGTACCAGAGATTGAATTCCAGCTCTGCCATCTGCTGGCTGAGTGACCTCTCTGAAGAGTTAAATAATATACTTTAAATATTACCTTTTTTTGTTGCTTAGCCACTGAATCGTGTCTGACTCTTTGCAACCCCATAGACTATAGCCCGCCAGGCTCCTCTGTCCATGGTATTTCCCAGGCAAGAATACGAGAGTGGCTTTTGCTATCTCCTACTTCAAGAGTCTTCCCAATCCAGGGACTGAACCCAGGTCTCCTGAACTGGCAGGCTGATTGACGCTTTACCGCTGAGCCAGCACAGAAGCCCAATCGCCTTCTTTACCAGGGTGCTAAGGATGAAATAAGAATATCTATCTGAAAGCATCTAGCATACTTCAGTTCGGTTCAGTCGCTCAGCCGTGTCTGACTCTTTGCGACCCCATGAAGCGCAGCACGCCAGGCCTTCCTGTCCATCACCAGCTCCCGGAGTTCACTCAGACTCACACCCACTGAGTCCGTGATGCCATCCAGCCATCTCATCCTCTGTCATCCCCTTCTCCTCCTGCCCCCAATCCCTCCCAGCAGCAGAGTCTTTTCCAATGAGTCAACTCTTCACATGCGGTGGCCAAAGTACTGGAGCTTCAGCTTTAGCATCATTCCCTCCAAAGAAATCCCAGAGCTGATCTCTTTCAGAATGGACTGGTTGGATCTCCTTGCAGTCCAAGGGACTCGCAAGAGTCTTCTCCAACACCACAGTTCAAAAGCATCAATTCTTCGGCGCTCAGCCTTCTTCACAGTCCAACTCTCACATCCATACATGACCACTGGAAAAACCATAGCCTTGACTAGACGGACCTTTGTTGGCAAAATAATGTCTCTGCTTTTGAATATGCTGTCTAGGTTGGTCATAACTTTCCTTCCAAGGAGTAAGCATGCTTAGTACTCAGTAAACGTTAGATTCATTAAGTTTGCTGAATTAGTTGAAAGGAAATACTCTTATAACGATTATGTTATCCTACTGGGTGGATAAAGAAATGAGTAGAATAACAGTGAGCCAGGAAATGCGTTTAGAAATGAAAGTAGTAATGGAGGTCCTGGCAGAACAAATGATAACAGTCATACAACATAATGATAATAACAAAAAGTGAAGAATGAGAGGCTGTATAAGGGCTTTACATACAACTCTTTTTACAACAGGCCAGTGACGTAGACGCCATTATTATTCCTATTTTGCAATTGACAAGTGGTTAATTTGGACCAAGGTCACCTGGCTTATAAGTGAATGAGGCAGGCCTTTATATTCAGGCCTCACTCTCTTGCCGTTTCCTTCTCCAAGGGATCTTCCCAGTCCAGGGATCGAACCCGGGTCTCCCGCATTGGAGGCAGACGCTTTACCCACTGAGCCACCAGGGAAGTCTATTGTGTGCGTAACTGAGGTCAAGGTTATAAACTATGTTTGCAAACAGTGGGCTCTTCCCTCAGTTTTATATTTTATGTGATGTGTCAGGAATGGACATGAATCAATATAAGTTTTTGAAATAGAAATCTTAAAATGGGTGATTTTTCATAGTTTTATTAAAAGAAAACTTACAAATATAAACTAGCTTATTAATTGTATATTGTAAAAGTATCTAATTGGAATAGTGAGAGCCACCTATGCTATTAATAGAAAAAGAAGTGTGTTTCAACCCAAAAGGTGATTGAATAATTCAAGCAGCTGATTAGGGCTAGAGGGCACAGGCCAGCCCAGCGGGCAGAATTATTGCAGATTCCTCACAACACTATGGCCTCCCCAGTGGCTTGGTGGTAAAGAACCCTCCTGCCAGTGCCCAAGATGTAAGAGGCACGGGTTTGATCTCTGAGCTGGGAAGGTCCCCTGGAGAAGGGTATGGTGACCTGCTCAGTGTTCTTGCCTGGAGAATCCCATGGACAGAGGAGCCTGGTGGTCTGCAGTCCATGGGGTCACAGAGGTGGACACAACTGAAGTAACATAGCACACACGCGTGTCAACACTGACATTTCAAAAAGCTTTTAAAAATGAGCAAGTCTCTAATAACAATGAAACTAATTTGGAAGCAAATAAACACTTTAAAAGCAACTGGTAATTCTTCTACATGACAAATAATTTGGAACCATTTACAGAAAAATTATAAAAGGGGGAAAAGAATCTCCAGTTTTCCAACCATCTTCTCAATTTCCCATGTATTTATGCAGGAACAGCAGAAAATGAGAAGTGTTCAGGTTTGATGATACTAAGGTATATTTACTGAAACCTTACTCAGTTCTAGGCACTATTTTAAGCAGTATACACACATGTATGTATTTCTATATGTACATATGTCACTGTGCTGTGACAACCATCCTATGAAAAAGACCTTATTATTACTCTGATTTTACAGAGGAGGAAGCTAGTAATTAACTTGCCCATGGTCACCCAGCTATTACATTACAGAATTAGGAACTGAACCTGAGCAACCTGTTCCCTGAATTAACACTTTCAATTGCTAGACTAAATTGAATTTATCAAGAGTTTTTCGAGAGAAGTTTAGTCGGGGGGGTGGGGGGAAGCTGTTTTAATTTTGATGTTGGGCTTCCCTGGTGGCTCAGTGATAAAGAATCTGCCTGCCATTGCAGGAGACATGGGTTCGATCCGGGAAGTTCCCACATGCCAAAGAGCAGCTAAGCCTGTGTGCCAAATTACTGAGCTTGTGCTCCAGAGCTCAGGAGCCCAGGAGCCACAAGTACTGAAGGCTGAGTTCCCAAAAGCCCATGCTCTACAGCAAGAGAAGCCACCCCAGTGAGAAGCCTGAGCATCACACCTGGAGAGTAGCCCTTGCTTGGTGGAGAAAAGCCATGAGGCGACAAAGATGCAGCACAACCAAAAGTAAATGAATAAATAACAGTGGACCGTGGGAAGTTCTGAAAGACATGGCAAATGGATGGAGAAACAGTGGAAACAGTGTCAGACTTTATTTTGGGGGGCTCCAAAATCACTTCAGACGGTGACTGCAGCCATGAAATTAAAAGACGCTTGTTCTTTGGGAGGAAAATTATGACCAACTTAGACAGCATACTAAAAAGCAGAGACGTTATTTTGCCAACAAAGGTCCGTCTAGTCAAGACTATGGTTTTTCCAGTAGTCAGATATGGATATGAGAGTTGGACTATAAAGAAATCTGAGCGCCAAGGAATTGATGGTTTTGAACTGTGGTGTTGGAGAAGACTCTTGAGAGTCCCTTGGACTGCAAGGAGATCCAATCAGTTCATCCTAAAGGATATCAGTCCTGAATATTCATTGGAAGGACTGATGTTGAAGGTGAAACTCCAATACTTTGGCCACCTGATGCGAAGAACTGACTCATTTGAAAAGACCTTGATGCTGGGAAAGATTGAAGGCGAGAAGAGAAGAGTACGACAGAGGATGAGATGGTTGGATGGCATCACCGAGTCAATGGACATGAGTTTGACTAAACTCCAGGAGGTGATGGACAGGGAGGCCTGGTGTGCTGCAGTCCATGGGGTCGCAAAGAATTGGACATGACTGAGTGACTGAACTGAACTGAAATGAAAGTTATTTTTAAAATTGGTGTTATTAGAAGTTTTTGGAGAAGGCAATGGCAATTTACTCCAGTACTCTTGCCTGGAAAATCCCATGGATGGAGGAGCCTGGTGCGCTGCAGACCATGGGGTCACTAAGAGTTGGACACGACTCAGTGACTTCACTTTCATTTTTCACTTTCATGCATTGGAGAAGGAAATGGCAACCCACTCCAGTGTTCTTGCCTGGAGAATCCCAGGGATGGGGGAGCCTGATGGGCTGCCGTCTCTGGGGTCACACAGTCAGAAACGACTGAAGCGACTTAGTAGCAGCACCATTAGAAGTTTTATATTTTCAGCTTATTATTGTTTTAATGTTGATTGTCTCTGTGCAAGTAGTGGTGAATAGAAAATAATACATGTTGTTGCTGTTGTTCAGTCACCCAGTCATGTCAGGCTCTTTGTGACTCCATGGGTTGCAGCGTACCAGGCCTCCCTGTCCCTCACCATCTCCTGGAGTTTGCCCAGGTTCACGTTTGTTGCATCGGTGATGCCGTCCAGCCATCTCAGCCTCTGATGCCCTCTTTTCCTTCTGTCTTCAACCTTTCCCAGCATCAGGGACTTTTCCAATGAGTCATCCGTTCACATCAGATAGCCAAAATACTCTAGCTTCAGCTTCAGCATCAGTCCTTCCAGGGAATATTCAGGGCTGATCTCCCTCAAGATTGACTGGTTTGACCTCCTCACTGTCCAAGGAACTTTCAGCCAATTCATGTAATTCATGTTTACAAGTCCCTAAAAGATAGCTCTGCAACCACGTACTCACACATAGTTTCATCCTTACTGATGCAAGGCTAACACAATCTATCATGTAAAGTATTTCGTATTTTTCTTAGTTTCTTGCAATAGTTGTAGAGAACATGGCCACTGAACTTGCGAAGAGGCACAGATGCTAGCTTGGCCTCTCTCTGGAATGTTCTTTCCCCAGATATTTGCCTGATTTTCTCTGTCACTTCCTGCAAGCTCCGCTTGAGCGTCGCCTCTGTGGAGAATGTTCCCCGTCTACACTTTGGTGTGGTGCCCAGTCATTCTTTATCCTCACATTTTCCTTTATATCTTTTTCTTCATGGTAGCAGTAGCCGCCTGACCTTATTCATTCACTCATTGGTTTGCTCACCGAGTCATTTTCTTCTCCTTCTTGAATGCAAGCTCAATACCATCTACTACTGGGTTGGCCAAAAAGTTCATTCGGCATGTTCCCAAGAAGCCCAACGAAATCTTTGGCCAACCCAATACATCCTCAGTGCCAAGTTCTTGAAAAGTTTTAGCTGAATCAATCAATTAAATTTATTGACTCCCATGTTGTAAATGGTATACTGTTACTTTTTCAGAGAAACAGAATGTTCTTATTAAGGATCAGTACAGTGTAGTAGGAAAAAATTCAGTATCATGAGACCTAGGTTCTAGTCCTAGTTCCACCACTAATCTGAAGTCATTTAATCCAATCTCTCTGAACTTCAATTGGCTGTCTTTTAAGATGGAATAACAGAATCTAGGAAATGGGGTGGCCATGTGAGATTAGGGGTGGGAGAGTGCTAAAATTTATGACATCTCAGGTATACATCGATATTTATTGTGTTTTTTACGTGTGTACATTTATGACAAAATGGAAAAAATTTGAAGTAATAAAGAGGAGTCCTTAATACAAATTCTGCTTCTGTTTGTTTTAGTGGTGTGACCTTTGGCCAGTTACTGCCTCTGTCTGGATTTATACTTACATTTGACAATACTAGGATGTTATTTCTAGATATGAGATCAATATTTTAAGACCTAGTTTTAAATACAATTGTTTCAATAATAATTTTCAATAAACTATCGTGTGTAATTTGTGAAGCATGAGCTCACAAATTTACAAGTGATTACATCAATAGATTTCAAACCACAGTATTAGAACTGACTCCCAAGTAACTCTTGCTTTACTATGTACAGTACACAGAAAACACAGGAAAATTCTACACCAAACAGAAATAAGCAATCAGTGCAAGAGAATTTACTGCCTTGAATCTAGTTGTGTTTTCTTTTGAAGAAGAATCTGAATAATCACTCATGTAAAGTTTTATAAATAACAGTCCCCTAATGGACATATTGGAGAAGGCAATGGCACCCCACTCCAGTACTCTTGCCTGGAAAATCCCATGGATGGAGGAGCCTGGAAGGCTGCAGTCCATGGGGTCGCTGAGGGTTGGACACGACTGAGCGACTTCACTTTCACTTTTCACTTTCATGCACTGGAGAAGGAAAAGGCAATCCACTCCAGTGTTCTTGCCTGGAGAATCCCAGGGATGGGGGAGCCTGATGGGCTGCCGTCTCTGGGGTCGCACCGAGTCGGACACGACTGAAGTGACTTAGCAGCAGCAACAGCAATGGACATATACATACTGCTATATTTAAAATGGTTAACCAATAAACTCCTACATGGAATTCTGCTCAAAGTTATGTGGCAGTCAGGATGAGAAGGATGTTTGGGGGAGAATGGATACATGTATATATATGGCCAAGTGCCTTCATTGTTCACCTGAAACAATCCCAATATTGCTAATAGGCGATACCGCTATACAAAATTTAAAGTTAAAAACACACACACACACACAAACAAACCTGTAAAACTGTCCCATTGTTAGCCACACATCAAATCAAAATGCTACATGATTTTCTTATTCAGAGATGAAACTATTAGTGTTCCCAGAAGTAGAAAGTAATGTACTAATTAACAGTTTGTTGTTTGCTTTTTCACTCATCACCTTGATAAGATGCATTGAAAAATGAAGATAGTTTCTTTTACTTACGTTTGTTCCTGGCCCCAACTTTTCCCCAGGAAGATTAAAAAACAAAGCATGCCCCACAGGCCCATGCTGGAGGCAGTGGTAAACCATCGATGTGAACTTCCTGAAGTGACCCTCCTTTTTAAAGAAACTGAGATTGAAGAACTTGGGTAAGTTGGTTTACTGGTTAATTATTAATGTCAAGAAGAGGTACTTCTGAGTAGTAAAAGTAAAATTGGAATGGAAACACTCTTTAATGCCCAGATATAAAAGTAGAAGATTTTTATGAGAAGATATTTTATACAGATTTACACTTAGAGAATTTATTTTGATTAATACAAATAAAGGATTCTAACATAAAACTTTGGCACTGCAATGAACACCTCAAAGTTAAGAATCAGTAAGTTGATTGTCTTTTGTCTCTTGACCAGGCAATTGCTCTGAAAGTTTTATCATGAGAGCATGCCTCTGGAGACGCTCTGATGGAGACCCACCGGGATTCAGTTTCACATGAAGGTGATTTTAGAATGGGCCTGGTTTAGAAGGGCTTGTGAGCTATCTTTCTAGAGAAGACTTGAATGGTAGCATCATTGGCATTGGAAATGGCAGAAGAAGAAGACAGATCTGCAAAGGAATAAGTCCGTGGTCCATTTAGTTCAGTTCAGTCAGTTCAGTCGCTCAGTCGTGTTTGACTCTTTGTGAGCCCATGGACTGCCGCATGCCAGGCCTCCTTGTCCATCTGTTCCAGAAAGAAGCTGAATGTTAGGTGGAGAAAAGATTGTGGCTGGCAATGAAAATATCCTGCTGAGGATGCTGTATCATTTTCTACAAAATAAATGATGAGTTAAATACTTTAATTTTTAGCAGAGAACGGATATCCTCAATTCAGACACCACAAATTCAAAATTTGCATTCATTCAGGCACAGAATATCTTTCTTTTTTAAAAAATAAACTTCCACTATACTTTTCAATGAGGTTTTTGATCATTTTCATATAAGAGCTTAAAGAAAACAAAGCTTCCTATGGTATGAGTCTTGTACTTAATTTAGAAAAAAAATTTTAAGATTTTTATGATGCTTGAAAGTGAAAGTGTTAGTTGCTCAGTCATGACCAACTCTTTGTGACCCCATGGACTGTAGTCCACCAGGCTCCTCTGTCCATGGAATTTTCCAGGCAAGAAAACTGGAGTGGGTAGCAATTCCCTTCTCCAGGGGATCTTCCTGACCCAGGGATCAAACCTGGGTCTTCCACATTGCAGGCAGACTCTTGTCTGTCTGAGCTACCAGGGAAGCCTTATGGATGCTTGCTAGAAAGTTTTTATTTACTACCTTCCTTCTACTAGCACTGATTTCTAGCTCAGTAAAAAAGATTTCTCTAAAGAGTTTTCTATAATTCGTATGTTTTATGTTCATATTGGTGACCCTTCTTTTGAATTAATAAGATTCTATTTTACCGACACTTTGTACTGAATTCATTGGGAAAAAAGGTGCACAAAGGAAAATCTGATATACAAAGTTCACTAACAGTGTCTCTTACATAGATTATTGAAATGGCAAAAATCTGTTACTATTGTCTGACCTTGGAGAAGGAAATGGCAACCCACTCCGGTATTCTTGTCTGAAGAATCCCATGAACAGAGAAGCCATGGGGTTGCAAGAGTCAGACACGACTTAGAGACTAAACCACCACCATTATCTGATGTATTTGTTTGAGAAGGAAACCTGTAAAATAATTAAACTGGGTTGCGAAAGACGGGTCAAGTTAAAACAAACAAAATACTTTTGCCATCATTTTCGGGAAAAGATCTTCAGGAGAAAGCGAGAACATTCAAATAACCATAGATATATCTGAAGTGAAGGAAATGTATTTGCTTGTATTATGGAGTCAATACTGATCAGTGATATTCGTCACTTACCATTGGCGTGTTTCTCTGGTAGAAAACATTTAAAAAAACAATGGATTTCACAGGTTCTCAATAGAACTAGAGTTCAACCGCTTACAGATTTCCAATTGCCTTTAACTAAAATGTTTTAATCTGCCTTACAAACATGGATTCTTCTTTACATTTTTTAAAATTAATTTTTTTTTTTACTTTATTTTGCTTTACAATACTGTATTGGTTTTGCCATACATTGACATGAATCCACCATGGGTGTACATGAGTTCCCAATCCTGAACCCCCTTCCCACCTCCCACTCCACAAAATGTTGGCCTCTGGAGGAGTTTTTGGTTTTTATACAGATGTGTGGATGGTGCTGAGTTGTGTCCGACTTGTTGAGACCCTGTGACTATAGCCCGCCAGGCTTCCCTGTCCCTGCAATTTTCCAGGCAAGAATACTGGAGTGGGTTGCCATTTTCCACTCCAGGGGATCTTTCTGACCCAGGGATCATACCCATGTCTCTTGCATTGGCTGGCAGATTTTTTACCACTGCAGCAGATAATCCATCTCTAAAGAGGAGAAACCAGGTCTGGCAGGAACTTTGGTGGTCTCTTGACCTTCCTGCTAATGCTACCTCAATTTGACCCTCAGATGGACCCTACATGACCTCACTTAGCTCACAAGGCCTCTCTTAATCTGAGTCTTGCTTGATTCTCCAGCCTCTATGCACCTCTTCTTCACTGCAGCCAAGTAGCTGAATTACTTATTATTCTCTGAAGTCACCATGACATGAGAATGCTCCTAGCAGGGCAGTAAACAGTCAGTCAAGTACTATTACTATTATGCTTAACCTGTTTATACCTTCAGTTAGGTGTCCCTTCAGAGACGAGGGTTAAATACGGGTTACTGCTACTGGCCCTGCAGGATGCAAGTCACTCAGAATCTACTTAAGTGCTTGCCCATAACACCAGTGAGGAAAGAAATCTTGGGGTATGCACTACAGCTAGCTGTGGAACCTTGTGAGTAAATGCCTCTCGTTGGTTACTTGTCTTCCAAAATACTTAAATTCGAAAAGACATTTAGCTACAAAAAATTTATTGAAACAAAGTCTTACAGGGAAGTCCAATACGAAAACTGGTTAGAATGGAGGTGCTCCAGGTGAGTGGAAAGGATGGCCCTGCTCTGCTCAGGGGCACTCTCAGATGGCCTTGAGGAGGCTCTAGGAACCCTAAGGTCCCTGGACATTTGGTTTAAAAACACTCTTCCCAGTGTTCCTGTTTCACTTGGCCCATTCCTTACTTCTCTAGTCTCTTAATAAATCCCCACAACCACCTTGAAATTAGTTTTCAGTTGATCAGGCCAAAGGAGAAACCAGCATCTCTCTCCTTGAGTCCAAGATCCACTGCTTAGCTGCGTGTTGAAATTCCTTTCTCAAGTGACCTGGGCTATCAACATCACACCCTCTAAAACCTCCCCCCCCCTTTTTTTTTTTCTCAATCTTGTACCTCTATCCCACATCCAAGAATCTGATATCCCAACGCTGAATCAGGAATTCACCCCAGCCTGCAGGAAACCTTATTAGAGGGTAACAGGAAAATAATCACTCTAGGTTTATATCCCAGAAAACTTTCACACATTTGCCTCAAACACTGGTATAGGAATGTACTTTGTAGAATTATTTGCAATCGCAAAAACTTGGGAGCAACCTAAAGCAATGTTAACAATGATAAATATATTACTGTGTATTCATACCATGGAATGCAGTGTTGGCTGGGATGACACAAAAAGCATAATAACATTTATATTTATACAAATGTAAAAACATGCATGGGCTTTCCAGGTGGCTCAGTGGTGAAGAATCTGCTTGCTGGGAAGTGAAAGGTAAATACTAAATCAGAATAGTTGTTATGCCTGTGATGGGAAGGCGAAATCTGTGATAGGAAAGAAGCATATGCTTCCACTGTATCTATTACCCTTTGTTTTAAAGGAACACCTGAGGACAGCATGGCAATATCTTACAAATAATTCAGTAAAGTTTAGTGGTAGTTATACGGGTGTATAGGTCAGTCGCTGTGTTTTTCTGAACATTTTAAATATTTCATTGAGAAAGACGTATGGCCTGCAGTGAGGCAGGCTTGAATTCAAACCCTGGCTCTGTCTGATTAGCTATGTGATTTATCTGCAAAATCAAAACAGTAAAACCTCATAGTGCTGATGGGAGAATGAAATGAAATACGTATAAAGCTCTTAGCACACAGCATGAATCTGAAAACGGTCGCTATTATTTGCTACTAGTGTAAGATACAGTTGTGACCTTCTACTTAAAATATAGATATATGTGTGTATAGGATCACACCAATCTGTCTTTAAATACAGTTCTACCCTCCTGACAGCAGCCAGTCAGAACTGGCTATCAGGATGAGAGAATCTCTTTATCATTGAGCCCAGCAGAATTTTGCCCAAAGAATTTCTGGTCTGTTCATTTGCTGTCAATTAAAGATCTGAGATTAGATGACTGAACTGTTGAAGTCCAAATAATCGCTACTTCCTGAGACTCTGACATTCTGACCTAGTGAGTGAAAGAGCACAAAAAGTCTCCCACAGAACAGAATGTTTTTTAGAAGATTTAGAATTTTTTCCTCTTACTTAGGCATTGATCGCCATTAGCAGATTATGTGTACCCTCCTACTTTTATCTCATAAGCTGTGAAGATCTTCCTGTCTCTGTATCAAAGATATTGCCTGAAGCGTTTTTCTTACTTCCCAGGAATAGGTCTAGTAATTAAGAAGAAAGCTTGTAAATGTTAATTCGCAATTTCAAGAAGGGCTACAAACTCCATTGCATTTTACCAGGTGCTGTATGACATTCAGACATGGAGAATACGCTTTGAACCTTTAAAGAGATCATCCAAAAAAATGACGACACAATAGGTACCCATTATCAGCTCCATGTCACAGGCATTGTAATAATTAACTTAGATAAACTTTCTAATCTTCCCAACCACTCTGAAAGGTACTATGACCCCAGGTGACCAATGAGTAAACAGTGATTACTCAGAGAAATACAGTGATTTGCCTCAAGGAACACATCTCATAACTTGCAGAGGAGGATTCGATTGTGCTGGGATCAGTGGGAAAAAGAAGAGAGACAGCAAGCCCTGCTGAAGTCTGTCTTTCTCTTTAACGGTCTTCAGCTACCTGGGCTTCCCAGATGGCAGTAGGATCTAGAAGGTCCCCTGGAGGAGGGTATGGCAACTCATTCCAGTATTCTTGCCTGGAGAACCCCATGGGCAGAGGAGCCTGGAGGGCCATGGTCCATAGGGCTGCAAAGAGTCGGGCATGACAGAAGGGATTTAGCACACACATCAACTCTTTTGTCTGGGATCGAGTCTCTGTTTTATAGACTCTAAGGATTTGAGGCTACTCCACGCATTTCGATTCTCCTTTAGATGCCACCGTGCATTCTAGGTGAAGGTTCAAAAGTGCAAGTTGGGAATACATGTGATAAGTGAAGCACCTCTCTGGGCCTCCCTCATAGGGCGTCAGGTTGAGACTGACTGGAGGGCAACCAGGCAGATGACATACTAGGGAGAATAGTGGGCGAGGCGAGAGCAGGGAAGGGCCAAGAGCAGGGAGATGAGCCTCATCAGAGGAAGTTTAAATCCAAGGGGAGATGACTTAGCATTTACGTTCCCAAATGGTAACTGAAGGAAGATGAAGAAGAAAGCTGTTGCTCAAACTATTTGTGTGTGTCTCCAGAGTGGTGGATTGAAAGAACACGTCCGCTCGGGTCCCTAACTCAGGAGCAGAATAAGGGGGGATTTCTGAGGACACATGCAGAGGAAGTGGAAAGTAATAAGGCCCAAAGAGAAAGTCAGTCGTTCTGTTTGTGATAGGATGCAGCTAAGCACGTTTCTTCAGAGGAAACAAAAAGAGACAAAAGAAGGTGCCCACTATCCATTTATGTCTCAGTTTTATAACCTCACTGAAGCTATCTTTTTCTGTATGTTATACCTGGGGGCTTCCCTGGTGGCTCAGAGGGTAAAGCGCCTGCCTGCAATGCAGGAGATCAGGTTCGATCCCTGGGTCGGGAAGTTCCCCTGGAGAAGGAAATGGCAACCTACTTCAGTATTCTTGCCTGGAGAATCCCATGGATGGAGGAGCCTGGTGGGCTACAGTCCATGGGGTCGCAGAGAGTCAGACACAACCGAGCGAGCTCACTTCACTTCACTTCAGACCTTGTAAAGAATGAAGCTCATGCCATTGACCTCTTGTTTGGCTTCACTGTCATACACTTTTTCAGATAATATACTTCTTGTTCAACATGAGCTCTCTTATCTGATTCTAGTGCCTGTAATGCACTGGTACTTATCCACTCCTCCAGTGGCTAGATGTGGTAGCCAGTCTCCAAGGTCGCCCCAGTGTCCCTGCCTCCCTGGTATTCATGGCCTTGGGTGACCCCCTCCCGCTCTGTGTCAGGGTCGGCTCATCTGACCAGTAGCATACGGCAAATGCAGAGGCGTGTGGCCTCAGAGGAGTCATGGAAGACGTCGCCCTTCCCACCTGGCTGTCTCTGGGACTGCCTGCTCTGGGGGAGGCCAGCCACCATGCAGTAAAGACACTCAAGAAGCCTGTGGAGAGGCTCACGTGAGTGAGTCCCTGTGGAGATAAATCCCCGGCCCTAGTCATGCCTTTTGGTGACCACAGCCCCAGCTACAACTTGACTGCGAACTCTTGAGAAAAGCCTGAACCCAAAACAAAATTACGCAGCAAAGCCATTTCTAATGAGCAGTTGCCCGTTGGTGGTGGTAGTGAATGCGGGCGCTTTCGTGAGACTTGCATCTTTAGAAAACAGCTGTTACAGAGTGCAGGTTAACCATCGCTACGTCATCAATTACCACAAAATTTAGGGGCCTAAAATAAACAACTATCTTCACAGTTTTATTGGGCAAGAATTCAGGAATGGCTTCGCTGGGTAATTTTGGCTTTAGGTTCTCTCTTGAGTTTACAATCAAGCTGTTAGCTGAGGTTGCGGTCTCCAAAAGGCTTGACTGTGGCTGGAGGATTTCCCTGCGTGGTGGCTCATTCTCTCGACTCTGAGCAGGAGGCCTCAAATTCAACAAAGATATACCATTTAGTCAGAGAAGGCAATGGCACCCCACTCCAGTATTCTTGCCTGGAAAGTCCCACGGACGGAGGTGCCTGATGGGCTGCGGTCCATGGGGTCGCTAAGAGTTGGACACGACTGAGCGACTTCGCTTTCACTTTTCACTTTCACACATTGGAGAAGGAAATGGCAACCCACTCCAGTGTTCTTGCCTAGAGAATCCCAGGGACAGCGGAGCCTGATGGGCTGCCGTCTCTGGGGTCGCACAGAGTCGAACACGACTACAGCGACTTAGCAGCAGCAGCAGCAGCATACCCATTCAGTGCAAGGAATTATACCCGTTATCTTGTAATAACCTAACATAGAGTATAATTTGCAAAAACACTGACTCACTATGCTGTACACCTGAAGTTAATACAATGCTCTAAATCAGCTACTCTTGCTGTTGTTTGGTGATACTTCAATTAAAGAGGGAAAAAACCTTTAATTTGCAGTTGCACTTTCAGTTCTGAACTATGGGCTCAGAGGCCTGTTTAAAGGCGCCATCTGCTGGTAGTAACTTAATAGCATCCCAAGAAGGCTGGAATAATGAGAGCTGAGAGTCAGAGCTAATCCATGACATCTTTCCAAGGTAAATTCTAGCTTCTCATTTTATGTCTCTTCTGAGAGCTAGCCTCTACAGTTCCTGGAAATAAGAACACCTGCCCTGCATTCTTCATGGGAATGCTTAAATGTGATAACCCTGAGCAATGAAAAGTCGTATAAACATTTAAGGAGTTCATATGTCCATTCCTTCTAGCATCGTATCTCTTCTGCTCTACCAACTCCTTTATTTCATCATGCAAACATACAAAAATCACCATTAATAGGAAAAAGGGAAATATCAAAAAACTTACTGATGGATTCTCCCCAAATAACTTTGAAAGGCTTAGTCTGCCCCCCCCAACTTTGTATAGTTTTCATTTCCCTCATTTATCCATAGACCCCTTCAGAATGTTTTCTGGATATCTCTGTGGAAGTTATATAAGAAATAAATAGAATGAACAGCAGCAGAGGCCACTTGATAATGGTTGGCATGCTTCGGCATTATTTCATTTTACAGATAAAGAAACTGATGCTCAGAAAGGGTTAAAAGAATGGCAGGAAGGAAAGAAGAAAGGCAGGACTGTCCAGAATCACAGGAAGGAGCAGTCAAGGGCATCTGTAAGATTCGAAGGTCCCAGGGCAAGACAAAAATGTAGAGCTGCTTATCCATAAAGAAGAAAAGTGCTGTTGAAAGTTTTACAATATAAAGCCTTTTCTTCTGTGGTATCCCCCTTACCTTGCCAGGTGCAGCTGCTGCACAAAACCAGCTCAGCCGCCTCAGTTTACTTCCTGATTGTGTGACTCGATCAACACTCGGACCTTTGCTTCCTGATAAGCAAGAAGAGCCTGAAAGCGAGGGGAGCTACTGAGTCCTTCTATGTCAGCATGTTTCATGTAAGTGTTCGGCCAATAACAACAAGAACAAGAAAGAATAGGAGGGAGCGCCTCAGCCATGCACGCTTCTTCGAACGCACTGTCATCTGTCTGCGTGCAGACCGTGTTCTGGTTCCTGCGGGAAGTGTGGCCTCTAGGGGCTGTCAGCACTGTCACAGACATGACTCCTCACTGTGTACTCACTTTGAGTCTCACTAAACTTCTGCACACTGTGGGTCCACTGAAACCCTGTGTTCACAGAGAATTATGAGTGCTCTACGGGAAGGGGGTGGCCACGGGTGATGGGCACCTGTATCACACACATCTTCGGTAACGCAAATGCATGCTCCATTGTCCTGTGAGAGTTTACCTATAAAACACAAGTTCAGGAACACCCCTGGTGGTCCAGTGCAGGAGACATAGACTTGACCCCTGATTAGGGAACTTAGATTCCTGCATACGGCAACTAAACCCCTGCACAACTAGAGAAGCCTGTATGCAGCAAGGAAGACCCAGTGCAGCCAAAACAAAACAAAACAAAGCAACAGCAAAAAGCAAGTTCAAAAGATAAAATTATTAATAATTTCACGACAGGAGCGACAGAGCACCAAACTCAGCGTGGGGCCCTGCAGAGTGCCAGGCCCTGTTCCACTGCATAGGCTTCATGCCCACAAGCCAGTTCTGGAGCAGCTAAGCCATGAAAGATCTCAAATCTGACCCCAGGGGCAAGTCTCTTAGCATATCACATGGAGGCCTCCTCGAATAACACAGGGCAAAGCACTGGCAGAGCCACAAAGATCACCAAGAAGATGAGAAAGTTTAAGAGGCTATATAATAGGCAACGTTGAACTGCTGGTCTTGCCTCCAGGAAGGTTAGAGAAGTTCCTGAAGATATAGGACTGAGGACTAGGATAATGGGAACGGGTAAAATTAGGATGAGGGTTAGGACAATAGGGGTGATGGGATTAAAATCCAGAGGAGAAGGATGAGGTGGTAGAAGTGTTTGGAAGGAGATGGTTATTAGAAAGATAGAACAGTCTAATTACTTACAGTGGATATAGATTGTCAGGGGTTATGACCTAAAAGTAGGTCAGTTCCCAAGGGTGGGACAGACAATGTCCTACACCCTAGATGCTTAGGGAGCACTCATTTTAGCAGCCAGTATCTATAGGGTACTTCCAAAAGGGACAAGAGTAGGCAGCCAGTATCAGGAGTCCAACGAAATGGTGTTACAAGAGCTACGGCAATCCTGGGGTGTATTCCTCAGGAGGCCAGGCCTACAGGTAGGATCAGCTACAAGGCCGAGGCCAGAGAACAGTCAAGTGTAGGCGGAGTCCCTGATCAGGAAACAGACCAAGAGGGAGAGATACTGTCTGTGGGTACAGGGATTTTGTTGTGGATGATGAGAAAGTTTGGGGTATAAATGGTGGTGTTGGTTCCATAACATTGTGAATATATCGTGAATGTGAATGCCATTGAGTTGTGTACTTGTGCATGGTTAAAATGGTAAACGTTATGTTATGTGTATTTTGCCATAGTTAAAAAAAAAAATAAAAACCTCTAGGTAAAAAAAAAAAAAAAGAAAGAAACAGAGTAGGGTATTAGGTTTATCAGACCAGGGAGGAACCAGCTATCCAAAGATTAGAATTAAGTTACATATACCGTAGGGTATATATATGGGGTGAGGGCTGTTAAAAACTTTTTTCTCCTCTTTCAGAGGAGGAGGCAAAGCAGGTTGAGATAGACACCTCAGCAGCCTCTTCCCTTCCCTGGGCAGCTTTCCTCATCTCAGCAGCTACTGTACCAGGTCCTGGAGACAGACTCCGGGGCTGAGACCACGAGGATTTGGGCAAGGTTCTGCCCAAATTCTGGGTGAATTTGGGTGCATTCTGCCCTGTGAGGAGGGCCCCTCCCACGGAGTCCAGACCTAGGCCATGGCTAAGGGGCATCTCAAGAAGCTGTAAGGTCCTCACTTAGGTAGGGAATTACCTCTCAAAATTCCCTCAGCGCCCTAGGAACCCAAACCCCCGGGGCCACGTGGAATCGAGTGTCAAGTGTGCTTGGCAAGAAGGTCTGCATCGGCACCCCAGCCCTCCTGCCTCCTTTTAAGAGTCAGCTTCTCCATCCTTATAACTGGCAGAGTGCATACAGCCATCCATAGCTTGGAGAAGAGAGCTGCGGTGGAGAGGGAGGGGATGGTGGGGGATGAGGTGCTTGGATGGTGCAGAGAGGAGGTTGGGTTTTCTGTAGGGATGGAGAGAGAGAAAGAATGGCTCAATCGGATGGCAGTGGTTGGCAGCTGGGATGCGCTCTAAAGGAAGAAGGAAGGGGAAAAGAGGTGCGAGGTTGAGATTTAGGTGCTCCTACACTCATTCATTCAACAAATGTTTACTGAATACCTAAAATGTGCCAGACACTGAGCTAGGCGTGAAGTAGCCATGGGGAACCAGAGAAGGAGCTTGGGTCTAGCACTGAAGATTGATCATTAAATAAGCAGTTATACCAACCTGTGATGAGTATTATGACGGGGAAACAAGGTGAAGAAAAATGAATTTATATTAATTAGAATTAGGTACTCCTGTATATAACAGGCAGCTATTGCTTAAATGAAATACACATTTATTTCTTTCCCACATCAAAGAAAGCCAAGGCTGGAATGGCAGATCCACATGTCATCAAAAGTAGGGGCTATAATCTCATTCCACCATGCTAGCTTCCATCCTCAATGTTACCTCATGATCCAAGTTGGCTGCTGGAGCGCCAACAATTGTTTCTGAGTTGAGGGCTGTTAAAAAAAGGTGGAGGGGGGGCAGAGAGAGAGAGAGATAGAGATCCATTTCTGTTGAAACAACTTTCTTTTAAATACCCTTTCTGTAAGTCCTGTACAATTTATATTTCCTTGGAGACTTGGGACTTGGCTGTACTCAAATCCAAGGGAAACAGGGCAGCAATGTAGCCATCTAAAATTCAGGTTTTGATAACAAGGAGCAAAGAAAGAATCAATGCTGGTTAGTTAGCAGTCTCTGACACAGCGTTTTCATCTTTTGCCTTTGCTATTCAGGAATATCGAGGATGGGATGCTCAGATCTATGAAAGATTATTATTTTGGGAAATATAGAGAACTCTCTTCTAGTAGAAGGCAGAGTTCCTAAAGAAACATACCTAAATATTTCAGTTTAAGACCTTGATTTTCGGAGGAATAAAGTGAAATTTTCTGCCAATGTGCACTAAACAAATTAGTCTTTAGATGAAGTATTTCGAAGAACATAATTTATGAAACGTACTTACTTTTGTCATCCTCTACATTTGTATCTATTTAAAAATTCATTTTTGTTCAAGTTGTTTTCACACCCATCAACTTATTAGGGCTTTTACAACTCTCAACATGGTGGCTACAATAAATGCTGCATTCAGAGAGGTCAAGTGACTTGCTCAGGACCACACAGCCAAATACGAGAGATTGCTAAGACAGAATCCAAATCATGCATGTATTCGACAGATATGTAGTGTGTGCCTGGTGCTGAGGAGGTGAACACAGTCACCGGTCTCAGGCAGTGTCAGAACGTAGGCTCAGGAATCAGACTGCACTGGGTCCTGACTCTATTAGCTGTCTGACTTCAGGCAAATTACCTCATCACTTTGTGTCCTGGATTCCTTATCTATGAAGGAGGAGCAGATAAGCTACCTACTTGATAGGGCTGTGGTAAGAATTAGATAAATTAGTTCTGATAAAAAGTTTAGGACAGAATCTGACCTTAAGTAAGTCCCCTGTTAGACATTATTAGTGAGAGAGACAGACATTAAGTAAGCAAGCATGATTTTAAATGTGTTATCATAAACGAGATAAATAATTCCCAGGAAAGTGAAAGCTCTATCAGAGCTTGGGCTTGGGGCCCATGGAGGTTTTGCTTAGAAAATGGCTCTAAGTGGTGCTCTGAGAAAATAAACTGGTGTTAACTATGTGATCAATGCAAAGAAATAGAGGAAAAGAACAGAATGGGAAAGACTAGAGATCTCTTCAAGAAAATTAGACATACCAAGGGAACATTTCATGCAAAGACGGGCTCGATAAAGGACAGAAATGGTCTGGACCTAACAGAAGCAGAAGATATTAAGAAGAGGTGGCAAGAATACACAGAGGAACTGTACAAAAAAGATCTTCATGACCCGGATCATCACAATGGTGTGATCACTCATCTAGAGCCAGACATCCTGGAATGTGAAGTTTTGGGCCTTAGAAAGCATCACTATGGACAAAGCTAGTGGAGGTGATGGAATTCCAGTTGAGCTGTTTCAAATCCTGAAAGATGATGCTGTGAAAGTGCTGCATTCAATATGCCAGCTAATTTGGAAAACTCAGCAGGGGCCACAGGACTGGAAAAGGTCAGTTTTCATTCTAATCCCAAAGAAAGGCAATGCCAAAGAATGCTCAAACTACCGCACAATTGCACTCATCTCACACACTAGTAAAGTAATGCTCAAAATTCTCCAAGCCAGGCTTCAGCAATATGTGAACTGTGAACTTCCAGATATTCAAGCTGGTTTTAGAAAAGGCAGAGGAACCAGAGATCAAATTGCCAACATCTGCTGGATCATGGAAAAAGCAAGAGAGTTCCAGAAAAACATCTATTTCTGCTTTATTGACTATGCCAAAGCCTTTGACTGTGGATCACAATAAACTGTGGAAAATTCTGAGAGACATGGGAATACCAGACCACCTGACCTGCCTCTTGAGAAATCTGTATGCAGGTCAGGAAGCAACAGTTAGAACTGGACATGGCACAACAGAATTGTTCCAAATAGGAAAAGGAGTACATCAAGGCTGTATGTTGTCACCCTGCTTATTTAACTTATATGCAGAGTACATCATGAGAAATGCTGGACTGGAAGAAACACAAGTGCCGGGTCCAGCTCCGGTGGATCCAGGGTAATTTGAAGCAGGGATGGAATAGGCAAGGAAAAACTTATTTATTTAGAAATATAAAGAGAGATTAGTAAAGAATAGTGTAGTAGGAAAATTTAGTGGAAAAAAGAGGCTGAATAACTTGGTTTACGCGGAGAGCTAATAAAACCTCGCAACAAGAGGTTTCTACGTTAGGCCACAGGCGCCCACTTGAATAGCGGAGGGTGCCCTGCCTTGGGCTTCCTCTCGCGTGGGTCTTAGAAGCCCGGGCAAGTAAGTAGACTCGGAGAGCCTCCGTACTCCAGATGGGAATTCAGCCTGAAAAGGAGAGGGAGGGAGAGGAAGAAAGAGAGAGAAAAAGTCGACACGGGGGAAACCAGTCTTTCCAGAAACTGGCCCGTTTTATTGTCCAGAAAGGCTTTTTATACTTTTGGTTGTACATAGAGATCAATGGATAATACAAAATTATGCAGCGTCAGCAGCCCTGACTCTTATCGAGACCAGGCTTTCTCTCTGCATATCTAGCTGTATACACAAGTCT
>SJYA01003701.1:0-51886 GCA_006410615.1 Neotragus moschatus | reverse complement strand
CTTGGGGGCGGGGTGAGGACCAGACGGCAGGGGGCCGGGAGGGGATGGGGGAGCTGGGGGTGGGGCGCTGGGGAGGGACCGAATCCCGCACTCTGCAAACAAGAGGGCACGCAGGTCTGAGAAAGGAAAGCAGCTCAGTCGTTTTCCCTGATTGACCCAGGTGCAGCTGAGCGCCAGCACCTCAGGCTCCCCACGCGGAAGGAGCACAGGGAGTAAGGTGCTTGGGGGCCCCAGGACACCTGCCCCCAACCCAGAGCCACAGGTGAGCCTAACCCAGGGTGACGGGTGCACACAGCCTCGAGAGTTTTTATCAGAAGCTAGAAATCTGTATTTTCACTTCATGGCTCCACATTTTTTTTATGTTGATATTTCATTTAACACTAAAAAATACGTATCATGGAGACAGCCCAGGCTGTGGCCCCGATGGTGAGTGTGGCCTTCATCCACCTCTTGGGCTCTCCTGCAGGTCTCTGCAGTCCAGGTGCGGCCGGTGAGAAGGAGTCTCAGGTCTGTGACCTCGCCATCAAATAAGAAAGAAGTCACCGTGCCCGTGCTGATTTATCGGGGCCTCTGCCTCCCATGGAAGAAAGCAGGGTGGGCAGCGTTTGTTATGTTTCCGTCCTGGGCTGGTGGGGCCAAGTGTCGGGAAGAGAAAGTCAACCTCCATAGTCGAGGCTCAGCTTCCCGGCCTCTGGGGGCCTTGGCGACCAGCCCTGAGCCCCTGGACACCGAAGGTGGGGCAAGAACAGGAGGAAGGTAGTAGTGGGGGGGGCGGGGCTGGGGACACTGTGGGATCGGGGCATCCAGCCTGAGGCCATCGGTGCACATCCAGTCCCACATGCCCAGGGACGGAACTTCAAGGCCTCTGCCTTGGCCCAGAGCAGCCTCACCCGTCCTGCTAGGAGAGGGCTGGCTGCCCGGTCCAAGGCCCAGCGGCTGGGCAGGCTTCCCTCAAGGTCCCAGGAGGCTGGACTGGCAGGAGAGCAGAGGAAGGACAGTTCGGGGGAGGAGGAGAAAGTCCCTGGCCACCCCTGTGGGGTCCCACCGACCCCTGCGGAGCCACGCCCTCTGTAGAGCCACGCCCCCGAGGGGTACCACACCCCACCGCGGAGCCATGCCCCTGTATAGCTAACCCAGCTGAGCCATGCCCCCGAGGAGCCATGCCCCCTCAGACACCCTGTCCAATCCTCACTGCTCTCTGGCCAGCCCGACCTCCCCGGGTCTCAGCGTCTGTGCCAAGGAGACACTTTCGTCCTAACAGACACGGAGTTGGAGACCGAGGGCCACCACTTGATGCACACCAAGGCCTCTCTGCTCAGTTCCGGCAGCCTTCCCGTGAGGGGTCCCCAGGGCCCAGGCTTGTTGGGAGCACCAGTGCCACCTGCCATTGAGTCCACCTTGTGTTCTCTCCAGCAACAGAATCCCGGAGATGTGGGAGGGACCCTTCTTAGGATTCAGTTCAGTTCAGTTCAGTCACTCAGTTGTGTCCGACTCTTTGCGACCCCATGAATTGCAGCACGCCAGGCCTCCCTGTCCATCACCAACTCCTGGAGTTCACTCAGATTCACGTCCATCGAGTCTGTGATGCCATCCAGCCATCTCATCCTCTGTCGTCCCCTTCTCCTCCTGCCCACAATCCCTCCCAGCATCAGAGTCTTTTCCAGTGAGTCAACTCTTCGCATGAGGTGGCCAAAGTACTGGAGTTTCAGCTTTAGCATCATTCCTTCCAAAGAAATCCCAGGGTTGATCTCCTTCAGAATGGACTGGTTGGATCTCCTTGCAGTCCAAGGGACTCTCAAGAGTCTTCTCCAACACCACAGTTCAAAAGCATCAACTCTTCCGCGCTCAGCCTTCTTCACAGTCCAACTCTCACATCCATACATGACTACTGGAAAAACCATAGCCTTGACTAGACGGACCTTTGTTGGCAAAGTAATGTCTCTGCTTTTGGATATGTTATCTAGGTTGATCATAGCTTTCCTTCCAACGAGTAAGCCTCTCAAATGCAGCACAAAGCGGGAACCCAAGCAGAAGCAAAGACAGAATCTTAGGTGATGGCTGGAGACACACCCTCAGCCTCCAACGCTGCACAGGAAATGGGGGAGTCCACCCATAGGGATGGGCAGAGCGGTCAACCTGGCCGCAAAGGGTGAGCCTGAGGTTGGGTCCACCCCATACCAACCCCCAGCCCCACTGTGCAAAGCTCATGTGTGCGTGCTCAGTGGTGTCTGACTCTTTGCAACCCTGTGGACTGAAACCCACCAGGCTCCTCCGTCCATGGGATTCTCCAGGCAAGAATACTGGAGTGGGTTGCCATTTCCTTCTCCAGGGGATCTTTTTGATCCAGGGATTGAACCTTGCGTCTCCAGGAGAATTCTGGCAGGAGAATTCTTTACCACTGAGCCACCTTTGACCCATGGTTGGCTCAGCAGAATGAAGAAGGGGGAAGGGGCTGGTGTGCTGCCTTATATAACATGAAAAGTAAACCCACAAAACCACCTTTGGGGGGAGAAAAGTCCCCATCTGTTAGAAGCCGATGTTTTAAAATGTAATGGGACCATACATGCAGGGGTTCTGCACCAAAGGTACTACCTTTTCCAGAAACAGAACAAAGGCAAACACTGCTGCACAATAAATCATTTCCACCTGCCGGTAATCCGGGAGATGAAAACCTCGCCCGGAGAGGGGACTTCAGTTTACAGAAAGCCCATCAAAACCAGGCCCGGCGCCAAGCCCCAGCATTGTGTGCACGGTATTTCTCTTATTCGTGTTCACCAGCGCGTGGAGGCCGTTCAGCTCTCCTTCCAGGGGCCGGTGAGTCAGAGCTTGAAGCCAGCAACAGCCTCTGAGCATTTCTCACGCCAGGTTTGGTTGTGAGGAGTGGCCCGTCCCCAGCTCTCCGTCGCTCTGTTCAGACCACTCAAAGACACCCTTGAGGTGTTTTGCCCTGAGTCACGCAGCCCCCCTCCCCCCGCCCCCGGCTGATGCAGGGATGGGGACACCCGGGCAGGGAGAGGTGTGCTGAGCCCAGCGGGTGCAGAGGGGCAGCCCAGCGCCCCGCCTGCCCTGGAAGCCTGACAAATACGGGCCCATCCTCTGTGCTAGGCCTGGCGAGCCGCCAAGGTCATCATGGAGCCCTCTCAAGGTCGTCTGCTTGGACCCCTGCCTCTCTCTCTAACACCCTCCTCTGGAGGGTGGGAGAAGGGAGAGCTCTAACCTGCAAGGGTCCCCGGGCCAGCGAGCCAGTAGTGGTGTGCCTTTTTCCTAACAGTGCATGCTCTCTGGGCCGTCCACGCTCACAGACACGCTTCCTCCTGCAGTGAGGGCTGGCCCCCCACGCCTAGCTCTGCACTTTCCTGAGCCCCTAAGGACCGGTGTGTCCAGGCTCACCCAGACTCGCCGCTGTTTCCAGCTCACCTGGTGGCGCCCCCTTCTGGGCCGTCGAGACATCGCACCCCCCGCCCCCTCCCTCCATGTACGCAGGTCCAGAAGCCTGGGCCTCTCCTCCTGCCCCTGCCTGGTGGTGGCTCTACCCCCCACCCCAGGAAGATGCCGTCCTGGTGCCCCTCTGACCTCCAGGCTCAGCCCTACCCACCCTCTTCCCTGTCACCACCGTCCATTACCGAAACGTAGGCCTGGCCACGGCTGTCCGTGGCACAGGGCCGCCTGCCAACAGAGATGACCAGAGGCCCCTCCCACCGGACAGCGACGAGACCGTCCTGCTCAGCCGTCCTCTGGGCTGGCGAAGCGCTCCCGTCAGCCCCCGCAGTGCCAGGCTGGCACCCGACACTCCTGACCCCCAACCCATGTCTGCGACTGAGACAGCGGATGGAGACTGCAGCGCTTCCAGGGCCTGGGTCTCGGGCAGATTTCACTCAGTGACAACCACGAGCCCTCACTGCATCAGGGACGGAGGGATGATACCTATGCCAGCAGCAGCAGGCAGCTGGAACGGCCCACTGAGAGGCTAAGGGCCCCCGCCCACCGCGGGAGAGATCCGAATTAGGTGAGTAAACTCTGGACTTCCTGCCATTACTACGTGTACACATGTGATGGTCAGTTGGCCTCGTGTCGTCCTAGGGCCATCGGGGTCACCATTTAGTGATGGACCCGTGAACTCAGACCCAATGAACTGTCGGCCCTGGCCCGGGTTGGGTAACCTGGCCGGCCTCGGGGCTCCCCACCTGTGAGCAGGAATGCTGCCACCCGCCAGGGCCCCAGGGAGGTTGCCAAGAGCCAGAGCACACAGGCAAAGCCTTGGGCACAGAGCCGGTGCCTCCTTCTTCACCCCCATCAAGGGGCTGTGACCCCTGGTCTCTGAAAACTTCTTTGGGAAAAAGGAAAAGAAACTAGCAGCCAGCTGGGGACCAAGCCACACGCCTCCCTCCTCCTTGCCTTTCTCTCCTCTCCAGGGCAGGTCCCTGCCCCATGTACCAGGGGTACATGTACCAGGGACCTCGACCCAGCCCCGCCAGCCATGCCTCTGGGACTCAGACCCCTCACATCCCACAGAAGTGCCTGTGCCCTGGCCCTGCTGTTGCTGCAGCCAGCATCTTTTACCCTCTCCTCCCTGAAGCCAGACTACTTCAGTCCCGACCAGGTTCTCCAAATGCTGTCGTTTCCACCCCCTCCTTTGTACGTTGCCTTTTAAATACACTGTGGCTGGTGGGCAAGAATGCAACTGATTATATACATCCAGCCCCATAATAGGCAGCTCCCTTGCTAAACTCTTTAATTATTTCTTATAACGTGTCTGCAGGTTGGTCTGGATTTTTCTGTGAGGGCCATCATATCAGATATATAATCACCTAACGATAACTTCCAGGAGACTAGGTAACACCCCACGAACCCATGTGATGCCCTAGGAGCCCATGTGACCTGGGCGGCTTGAGCGAGACGCCCTATATTTGACTTGATCACACTGACGTTCACCCACGATTCTCTCTCCCTGCAAGCTCCCTTCTCTTGTCACCCTGCAGACCCAGGACCACCGCATCGCCGAGTTCTGGCCTGTCCTGAACACCAGTGCTTTCACGGAGAGTGTGGCCGTGACTTCCCGGAAAATGCAGGGCTGGGAGACATGGCCCAGCAGGGATGGCTCCAGGCTCAAGTGACACCTCGCAGGACTCTGGGGTCTCACAGGTGTACTCTCTGATGTAATCACAAGTGTCTGGATCACAAAATTGAAAGTTGACGTGCACAGAGCCCTTGGCTCCCAAGGTGACCTTGCAGGGAGATTCCTGCTGAGGGCAAAGCAGTATGCCCATGTGCTGAGCCTGCGTCCCCAGCTTCCCACCAGACTCCCAGCCTCACCCATCCCTGGAAACAGCCACAGACACGCCGCCTGGCCCCAAGAATGGGTGGGAGGACCCCTCCAGCCCTGGAGGAAGGTCGGCCCACGTGAGCGCCCAGGTGGCCCCACAGGGGGCTGGGGGCAGGATCCTCACCGGGTTCTCGGTCTGGGTGATCCCGATGACAAAGACCAGCTGGGAAGAGAAGAGCGCGGCGATGAGGTTCTTGTGGATGCCGTTCAGGTTGGAGCGCAGCGTCCGCACCAGCGCCAGGAACACGAAGGCCACCAGCAGCGCGGCCAGCGACAAGGACACGGCCACGTAGGTCACGATCTTCAGAGGCAGGACCTCCCCGTGCTGTGGGCGGGTGGTCCAAGGGCGGGAGAACACGTGAGAGCACGGCTTTGACAGCGCTTCTGCACAATCCAGACACACCGACGCTTAATCATGCGGACAGGAGCCAGGATGGCTACCACGTGGCTCTCAGGGGAGCCGAAACCAAGAACAACAATGAGACAAGCAGTTGGGCTGACAGCAAAGTTCTGCAGATGCCGGGGGAAGGCTGCAAGCACCGTGGACGGACACGGTGCCCCTGACCTGCACACTCAGACTCGGCCAAGACGGTGTGTTTTCACGTTAGGTGTGTTTTGCCACAGTAAAAACAAGACTAAAAAGAAAAAAAAAACTTCAAGCCTAACTCGTGCTGTCTGGCAAGTACGGAGCCAATTCTGAGCTGAGAGACCTTCAAACAGAGTCTCAGCTCACACAGAAAACAAGAGGTATCAGAGCTGCAGGGAACCACAGTCGTCCCCTCCGATTTTTTTTCAAATATTTTTCAAAATAGGACACCCGTCTAGGGTCCTCCCGCCCAGTGGAGGTTTGGCACTTGGGGAACAAACAAACCGGTTCTATGGTAACTTCTAGAAAGCACTGTTCTGAACGTGCACAGAACTGTGAGCCAGGCTGCCTGGGGGAAGCGAGGAGCCAGGCCTGGAGGGCCGGGGAGAGTGCTGGTCACCGATTGCTCCAGAAGTGTGGCAGCACACACTCTCCGAGGTTGGGGGCTCTTCAGACGCCTCTGGCTTTGAAGTACCCAGGCGTGGGGGGCCTTGATTGCTACTCTCATTTAACTTCTTCTACCAGGACTCCCTTCTGTTTCCTTTGCCTGTGAGGCTGCTCCTGGCGCTGCCCAGCTTCCTGGCCATCAGGGGAACCCCAAACCTACCCCTCTGTGGACAAAGATGATTCACAATTAACCCTGTCCAGGCCGCAGCCCAGTGCTTCCCACTGGAAAGTGCCCCTGCCCACGGGAGCCTTGCTGTCCTGACGTCCAGAGGCACAGTCTCTGCCGTTGACACTGTGACGCCCCGTCAGCAGCAGCTTGTGGCTGACTCATCTCCCGAGAACGCGACAGACACTTGGGCCGCTGTAGACTGGGAGTCCCAGGAGGGACGGTGGCCAGGCTGCCTAGGGCACACGGCAGGCCTGAATACAGGGTGAGGTCCCCAAGGCGCCGGGCCAGCTCCTCGACACCAGCATACACCCCACCGGCCGGCCCCACCCTGCCCACAGGCCCCACGGCCTCATCTGAGGCCCACGGAGGCCACAAGACTGGAGATTAAACATCAGCTGCCCACTGCTCTGCAGTTCCTGACCGAGCCTCCTCTGTCCTCCCAGGGGCCCTGTGTATGGCATTGGAGGGAAATAACGCTATTGTTCCCGCCCAGTCTCGTCCCTAAAATTTCACATGCAGCAGAAACCGCATTACCTAACAGACTGCCGACACCCTGCTTTGAAGTGAGGTGTATATTCCAGGAGTTTCCTTTCAGCCTGAGGTTCGGAGCAGCCATCACAGTTTTCAACTTATAATGTGGCCTCTCTGAAAACCCCTTCCGGGGGGTTTTATCATGAGAATCCTAACACAGTCTGGCCAGTCCTCCCAGAAGACAGTTTGCAATTGTGGCATCGGTTTGTTCACAGCCCTCAGGAGGGGCAGAGCTCGCAGAGGGGTAGGCGTGAGGGCCAGGCTGATTTTCCAGAGGGATGGGTCCCTGGACACACTGGCCAGGTGGGCAGGGGCAGCCCTGGGGGTGGTGCCCACCTCACGCCGGGAGACGTCCATGAGCACGGCCGAGCTGGCGGCGTGGCTGCACCGGCAGGCGACGTGGGTCCGGTTCCGAGACAGCAGCTCACAGCCTTTGGCCGACCACCCTCCAGTCCCGCCAGTGCTGCAGAGGAAAAGGGGGTGAGGAGGGGCCTCCGAGGCCCTCCCGCCCCGCTGGAGCCCAGGCAACGTCCTTGCTGCGCCCTGGCCAGGCGCCACTGTCCCCGCTGTGAGGACTGCAGCCTGGCCGCCCCGGCGACCGTGTGAACCCTCTCCCGCCTGTTCCTGGGCCTCTAACGAGCATCCGCGGAAGCTCACTCCTGATGCCCCATCCAGCAGGGAAACCAGCAGGTGTAGTCAGTTGTTCAAACAGCCACTTTGCCCTCAGTCTCCTTCGGAGTCTCAGTGATTTAAGAAGCTACCTGGTGCATCCCTTCCACACTCTTATCTTCAGATTGCACACGGTTTCATGGCAGCCGCCTGGAGGTGGGGCCCCCCATTACCCTCTTTTACTGAAAGGAAGCCCCAGATGACAGGCTGCTGCAGGGCCCTGCCCTCCTGACTCTGGGAAAGCCGAGCGACGTCTCTGATCCTTAGTCTAGTCATCTGCGAAATGGGATGTTTGCCAAGAACGTGAAGGTCCGGGCCGGCAGGTGCAGGATGAAGGAGGGCGGATCATTAGTGCACCGGCTGACCGCCGGGGCCCAATCAAGTGACTGCGAGACAGCCGGGCCCAGCGCGCGCCAGCCAGACCTCAGCGCCGCCCTCCTCGTCAAAGGGGCTCTTCATTCTCTTTTGTAAGCCAAGCGTCTGCTACCCTCCGGGCGCTATGCTGGCTGCTCGTTAACTAGAATTTGGAAAAACCAGGAGGGGGAATGACGCGTGGTCTGTGCAGAGCCAAACCTGCTTCGCAGGGGGAGTGCCAGCCCACAGCCCCACAGAGCCCCCACGGCAGACACCCCGCCGTCCAGCGGAGCCACAATGTCAGGGAAGATCTGGGCTGCACCGGAGTGAGCTCAAGGCTCTGTCCCGGGTGCAAGCGTGGTGCGCGGGGGTCGGAGGCAGACGGATGCTGCTGCTGCGGGCGGGGCCTCTGAGAGGTAAAGCCAGCCTCAGCAGCTGCCATGTGGGTCTACAGGGTGGGACGGCTGAGGTCAGGGACCCTGGTCTGCTACGGGGACCCCTCCCTCACATCTGGGATTTCCCACTGTCAGTGCGGGAGGACCCTGGACCCAGTCTCTTGACTCCCACCCCCATGTGTCCAGAGCGAGCCCCTGCCTTGTCCGGTGGCGGCCGGAGCACCTGTTGGCAAGAGCCCTGCAGGGGAGTGGCCCGCCCCCATGCTGGGCTTCTCGGGAGACCACCGTGTGTGCCTGTGCGGTGGGCGCCTGTGCCGTGCACGCCGCCGTGGGCACCTCTGCCGTGCGCGCCTGTGCAATGCGTTCACGACGTGCACACCTGCGTTTCCAGGCCTGTGTCCATATGCATTCATGCACACACGTGCGTGGTCATCACTGAGTGCGTGCGCACACACATCTGCTTCCAGGTGTCATGCGTGTACACACGTGCGCACTTGTGCTTATGGAGGCTCTGACGCCCCAGAAGGGACTGAAAGGGGAGAGAGGGACCACAGACGAATGCCCCGCCCCAGGACGCTCTGCCAGCAGAGCGCTGGGGACCTGTGGGCAGGCACCCCGCCTCACCAGAGCCCCCCAGAGACACACAGCGCTAGGGGTAGGGGTGACATCACCCTTACGTGATGGAGTGGTTCCAGGACACGCAGACCGGCTTGGTGCGCTCCTCCGTCTCCAGGAGGGCGAACTCCACCAGGACGGACCTCTCCAGGGGGCTGGGCAGTGGGGCCCCCTCACTGTACACCACCGTGCTCACCACTGGCGTGTTGATGACGGGCCGGTTAGGCAGCCTGCAGGCAGAAAGCAGAGCCCAGGACAAACCCGCCTGCGGCCCCCAGAGGACACAGCTCGGGGGTCTCTCAGGAGGGACCAGACCAAGCGTGTGAGCTCAGGGCCTGTGCCCTTGAGAGTGTGTGATGGGCTGGGGGGAAGAGGTGGGCTGCAGGCTTGGTGAAGGTTTAACCACGAACAGGCGAGCACACGCTCCTCTGAGGCAGAGGCAGACTCTGGAAATCCAACATGAAGAGAAGGAATGAGTGAGCAAGTGTCGGGACCCACAGCCCATAACAGAACCGAGAGCCCTGGCCTGCAGGGAGCATCCGGAAAAGGAACGCGATGCCGTGCTTGTGGCTCTGGGAGGCCTCTCGTCTAGTCCCTGGGAGGGGTGCACATGAGGACCGCAGCCCTGGGCAGGAGAGCTGCAAAGTGACCTGAAGGTTGAAAAGAGCCAAGCCTCCATGGGTGCCTGCCTCTGCTCAGGCCTCAAAGCCCTTGGGTGGCGTTTGAGTCTTCAGCCAGTGTTCACTAAGCTGCCCTTGGTGAGAAGAGCTGCCTCACTAGGAAAGACCCTGATGCTGGAAAAGACTGAAGGTAGGAGGAGAAGGGGAAACAGAGGATGAGACGGTTGGGTGGCATCACCGACTCGATGGACATGAGTTTGAGCGAGCTCCGGGAGATGGTGAAAGACAGCGGAGCCTTGGTGCTGCAGTCCATGGGGTCGCAGAGTCGGACAGGACTGAGCGACTGAACGACAACTTGGGGCTGGGATCAGGGCAGCTGGTGGCAGGCCGGGGCGAGGGTACAGACGGCTGAGCCGGGGGTGTGTGTCGGGAGGGGTGCTCTGGCAGAAACACCAGGCACCCTCGGAACGCCTGCCGAGGCAGATCGCCAGGCAGCAGTCTCTGGCCTGGAGCTGGGGTCACTGTGCAGTGTCCTTGTAAAGATGTTCCGGCGGTCGAGATTCTGACTTACAGGCGCCTTGGAGCCTTCTGGAACGCCCCCACCCCGCCTCCTGGAGTCAGCCTTACCTGAGGCTGCGGCGATCCGGATCGTAGTGCTCCGGCAGCAGCTGCCCCAGGGCCCGGCAGATGAGGACCAGGGCGACGGCGAACTGCCCAGGCTCCCCGGGGTGTCTCTTCCGCCTCCTGGACGGGGCCTCCGTCTCGGCGCTGGGCCGTGGGCGCGCCGTCTGGGGGGTGGTCTTTCGACCGGCCGGCCTCGCCGTGGGGCCCTCTGCAAGGGAAGCACAGAGTGCGGATGGGGGCCAGACACCTGTGATCCCCCAGACTGCTTTCTCCTCGAGCCGGTGAAATCCGTGGGGGCTCTGTGGAAAACCCCAGGCGGCTCCTCAGAAGCGCGAACACAGAACCGCCCAGGACTCTGCAGCCCCACTTCTGGGTGTGCCCTGAAGAGCCGGGAGCAAGGGTTCCACTGAGGCTTGCACCCCGTGCTCATGGCCCCGAGTCACGGCAGCCACGAGGTGGGGCAGCCCAGGTGTCCCTGCACGGGTGACAGGCTGGCAGGACATGGTCCATCCGCACGGCCACAGCGGGTGAACCCGAGGACACGATGCTCCTGAGAATCCAGTGGGATACTGTCGATCCCACTCACGTGGGGCCCCGGAGACCCCTAGGACACACAGGAAGCAGCTCCCCACCACCCTTGCGGGAGGCTCACGGCCACACTCACCCGCATTTCCAACAACCCACAGGGTACCCGCTGGGCCTCGTCCAGAGGTCACCTTGGGAGGTATCTCCACCCAGCATACACCGCCCAGAGCACGGGCTCCAGGGAGGCGGGTGGTGGGAGAGGGTCTTCCCACTGCTGCCACGATGGGGGTGCCGCAGGCGGGGGGCCAGGCTCAGGATGGCCGGCCGATTCTAGCAGACTCCCCTCTGTTCAGCCAGTGACGCCCCGAGGCAGCCACCCACTTTCCACATCCTCTTGACCCTGCTCAGGGCCGTGCTGGTCAGCAGCTGGCTAACAGCTCCAGTTGACCACACTCAGCCTGGTTAGCAACCCTGGTTAGCCACACAGCCTAGTTAACAACCCTGGTTAGTCACCCTCAGGCTGGTTAACAGCACTGGCTAACCACCCCCAGGATGGTTAACAATCCTAGTTAGTCATATTCAGGCTGGTTAACAGCACTGGCTAACCACTCTCAAACTGATTAACAACCCTGGTTAGCCACCCTCAGGCCGGTTAACAACCCTGGCAGGCCACCCTCGGGCCAGTTAACAGCCCTGGCTGGCCACCCTCAGGCCGGTTAACAGCCCTGGCTGGCCACCCTCGGGCTGCTTAGTGAGGCAGGTTGGCCGACACTGTGGGGTCAGAGGGGTGGGAAGGTCTGATGAAGGGGGACGTGGGCTTGGTGACGCTGGAGGGGGTGGGGGTGAGTGGACAGAGGCTTGGAGCCCCCCAGGGCCCACGTGGTCACCCTGTAGGCGATGGCGGGGAGAAGGGTGTCCTCCAGGAGGGACACCTGAGCAGCTGGGAGGACACCGGGGCCGAGGGCTGGGCTGCACCCGGTAGCCCATCCATGAGGGCCTCCCCCACATCTCGGGCTGAGGGAGCTTAGGGTCCCGGTCCTCAGCTTCCCTGCCACGTGGCAAGTCAGGTGTCTGGGAAAGTGGCGGGGAGAGGCCGCAGAGGCCCCGGATGGGATCTTATCAGTAAGGGCATCGGCGGGTTTACCGTGGGGTGACTGTGCTGGTCAACTGACATTTTGGCAACTTAAGTAAATACCATACTGAATAAAGGCCACGTGCAGGGGGCCGGAGCGTCAGCCGACGCTTCCCAAGGGGAGCAGGGGAGCAGACACCAGAAGCTTCTCCCACTGGGTTTCCTGAAGCAAATGGCCTCGTGCGTGTCCACTCCCGATGCCACAGGCCCCAAGAGAGGGCGGCCCAGGGGCCAGTCCAGAGGCAGAAACGCGGATGCCATCACACAGAGAGAGCCCGAGTTTAGGTCAAGGCACTGAAGCATACGCAGACACACACACACAGGTGTCCACCCCACCTTAGCTGCAGGGGCTGCGCTTCAGGGCCCTCTGCGGATGCCTGGAGCCATGGAGTGCGGATGCTGCTCAGTCACCCAGTCGTGTCCAGCTCTTTGCGACCCCCGGGACTGCAGCACACCAGGCCTCCCTGTCCCCCACTCTTCCTAGAGTTTGCCCAAATTCATGTTCTTTGCATCAGTGATGCCGCCCAGCCACCTCATCCTCTGATGCCCTCTTCTGCTTCTGCCCTCAGTCTTTCCCAGCATCAGGGACTTTTCCAATGAGTCAGCTGTTCACATCAGGTGACCAAAATATGGAGCTTCAGCTTCAGCTTCAGTCCTTCCAGTGAATATTCAGGGTTGATCTCCCTTAAGATTGACTGGTTTGATCTCCTGGCTGTCCAAGCGACTTTCAGGAGTCTTCTCCAGCACCATGGTTTGAAGGCATCAATTCTTTGGCATTCTGCCTNGACTTTTCCAATGAGTCAGCTGTTCACATCAGGTGACCAAAATATGGAGCTTCAGCTTCAGCTTCAGTCCTTCCAGTGAATATTCAGGGTTGATCTCCCTTAAGATTGACTGGTTTGATCTCCTGGCTGTCCAAGCGACTTTCAGGAGTCTTCTCCAGCACCATGGTTTGAAGGCATCAATTCTTTGGCATTCTGCCTTCCTTATGGTCCAGCTCTCACAACCGTACATGACCACTGGGAAGATCACAGCCTTGACTACACAGACCTTTGTCGTCAGAGTAACGTCTCTGCTTTTCAACACGTTGTCTAGGTTTGTCACTGCGTTCCTGCCAAGAAGCAACCGTCTTCTGATTTCATGGCTGCGGTTACAGTCCTCAGTGATTTTAGAGACAAGAAGAGGGAGTCTGTCACTGCTTCCACCTTTTCCCCTCTGTTTGCCATGAACTAATGGGGCTGGATGCCAAGATCGTACTTTTTAAAATATTTAGTCTTGGGTCTTAGTACTGAACCCTATATTTCTTGCCTATGCATAAATACAAAGTTTAATTGGTAAATTAGCACATTAAAAAATTAACAGCAAATATCTGTGAGAGTAGGACCATAAACAAGGCTGAGCGCCAAAGAATCGATGCTTTTGAACTGTGGTGTTGGAGAAGACTCTTGAGAGTCCTTGGACTGCAAGGAGATCCAACCAGTCCATCCTAAAGGAGATCAGTCTGGCATATTCATTGGAAGGACTGTTGCTGAAGCTGAAGCTCCAATAGTTTGGCCACCTGATGGGAAGAGCCAACTCACTGGAAAAGACCCTGATGCTGGGAAAGACTGAGGGCAGGAGAAGGGGACAACAGAGGATGAGATGCTTGGATGGCATCACTGACTCAATGGACATGAGTTTGAGTGAACTGTGGAAGTTGGTGAAGGACAGGGCAGCCTGGTGTGCTGCAGTCCATGGGGTCACAAAGAGTTGGACAAGACTGAACAACAACAATATCCTACATCAGTGTAAAACTTTAAAAGTTTTTAAGATGTCTGAATAATACACATATAACTGACAAAACAAATTGACTAAAAAGGTTTCAAGTTTTAAACTATCCATTGAATCATCAAGTCCCTATCTGGGAGAGACAGTTTGAGCAGCTGGAGCAGATCTGTGAAACATACTTTAAGAAAATTCGCCGTGTTTTTTAAGCCGTGTGGCACGAGTCCTAACTTAGGACTGGAGGACCGCACTCAGATGGCTCTGCTTGGGTTCTGGGGGGTCGGGGAGGAGTCTAAAGTTTCCCACCCGTGGAGAGGCAGCTTTTCACTGCACAAGGAAGACTAGCTCACACACAGTGTGGGTGTTCATGGCATCACCATGTTATGAACCAGCCAGTTTCTGTAAGGCACCCCATGGCTGCAACGGCGGCTGCAGGGTGCAGGGCAGAGGGCGGGGACCACGGCAGGCTGAGCCGCCCCCGTCCTCCCCCACCTGCCAGCCCCCGGGGCGCTCCCATGTCTCAGCAGCCTTACCTCTTTTCTCGCCTGGTTTGAAGAAGTCCTCCGAGAAGTAGACCGAGGACTCCAGGTCTCTGGGGACCTCGCCCCGGAGGTGCTCGAGCCGTGGCACACGGGCTCCCGTGAAGTTCAGCTTGTCGAAGACGTCGACGGCAAGAACTGGGGGGACGGGGGGCCCCATCACACACAGTCCCCGCCCCCTGTGGAGAGCCAGCCCGGACCCCTGATGCTTCCGAACGGCCCAGAAGGGCTGTCCCTGTCACTATCCCCTTTGAACATAACTGACGCCCACTTTCTGCTGAGTCAGACAGCCGGGCCTGACCTGGGGACCTGGGGACTTGGGGAGCTTCAGGAGGGGCGCCCCTCACCCCCACACAGGAGTGTCATTTCCCTGCAGCCGTGTCCCTGCCGACGGTCACTCCTGCAGGCTCCAGGGAGAACCCCCAGGTCATCCTACTGAGCTGTTTGATTCAACACCTCCACTGTGAAGGGTAACCCTCAAGTCACTGCATAGCAAAGGGGGGTGCTCCCATCCCAGCAGTCAGGGTCAGGGGCAGTGGGAGCCCTGGAACGCGAGAGGCAGGGGTGGCTGGCCCCAAGGGCTGGGAAGGTGGACGGCTGACCCCAGCAGAAGGAGCACCCAGGAGGACACCCTAGGTCCAGAGCAGGGGGAGGGTCCCAACCCCAGAGCATTGGGGTGGATGCTGGAGGGTGTGCGGGCAGAGGCTTGGCTGGGACCAGCCTCTTGAAGGGGCTGGGGCGCAGCGGCTGCACCAGGCGCCCCTCGGCTGCCCGCGTCCTGTCTGCCCCGGGAGTCTGCAGGCTGACTTTGCCAGACCCTCTCCACAGATGGAGGCAGGGACCCTGGCCACTCACCCTTCCCTCCTGCCCCAGTGACGACAGTGTCCCACGCCCTCCTCCACCCCAGCGTCCTGGGCTCAGGTGAGCTCAGCGTGAGCACCCGGTCAGCAGTGAGGCCCCTCCCCGTGAGCCCAAGGGTCCACGCCAGCTCTGGGTTAAAGGCTCAGCTCTCTAAAGACAAATGATCCCGGAAATTAAGGGGCGACTCCCAGGGAAGGGGCAGTGCCGAGTGCTGCCTGAGGCCCCACGAGGAAGCTTAATAAACACAGGAGGGAGGCCAGAAGCCCTACGTGCAGGACGGCCCCCTCCAGCGTCTCCCCGTCTGGGCAGGTGAGGCTGGCCCTACATCAGGGCCTCCTCCCCAGGAAAGAAGCCGACTGTTTAAGCCTCGAGCCCAGAATTGCGTGTCCTGGGTCCTCGGGGCAACTTGGTTCGCTGTGAAGATGGCTCAGCCCCTGGCCCGGTGCGGTGGTTATGGGCATTCCCCTGCGCCGGTACCAGCAGCTTGTCTCTGGCCCTCTGAGGTCTGCACGTCTGCCTGAGCCTGGAGGCTGGACCTATGGCCAGACCCTCAAGCCTGCCTCCCCGGGCAGCCCCACCTCCAGGTCTGGAAGGCCTGCGAACCACCAAGATCCTCCCCGTGTCAACCCTTCCCCGACATATGGTCAAGGGGGGCAGCACTGCAGATGGGCCCTGGGGGTCCCCCATCCGTGCAGGGCCGCGGCCTCACCCATGTTGGCCGTGACGATGACGAAGGGCCGCAGGTACGTCCTCCGCAGGTTCCGGGCCACGTTGCTGAAATAGGCCTCGAAGCGCCGCAGCAGCTGCGCGGTGCCAGGCTCGCTACGCTGGATCTGCTCCCAGGCGGCCCTGGTGGCCGGGGCCAGGAGGGCGCTGCCTGCCCGGATGACGTCCTGCTCGGACAGGCAGACGGACAGACGGCACTCAGCTCACATGGAGCCAGCCCGCAGGAGACTGATTGATGAGATGGGGCCCGGGCTCTGGGGAGCCTTCAGGACCAGGCTGGGCCCAGATAGTCAGAGATGGGGATAGGCGCTGGGGTGTAATCTCCATCGTCGGGGAACTCTTACAGGGCTTCTCCTCGAGATGCAAAGGGAAGAGGCAGGCAGAGACGCCCCCCGGTCACGCCGGCAACCCCCACCCCACCAGGAGAGCCAGGCGTGGGGAGCCCAGCCACTGCTGAGCCCACAGGGAGGCAGCCCAGGACATCCAGTGCGCTCCGGTTCAGGTGACGCCCCCTCCCGGAACACTGCAGATGAACGGGGGGGCAGCGTGGCGAGGACACGGGGTGTCACTGGGACCCGGGGGCCACAACCCATGCTGAAGGCAGGAGAAACTTCTGTTTGCAAACAATCGGAAATGGGAACAAAACTCCCTTGGCCCAAACCCTCAGGCCTGGATTGAAATGCAGGTGATAGTACCCTCCAAGGCCCTGAGGACTCTACATGGAGGTTCCCAGGGTTGGGGGGGTGGTCAGTAAGGATAGGAAGGTTCCCTGGGGGCTCTACACGGTTGGAGAGGGTCCCTGGGGGCTCTGCGTGAACCAGGAGGCCTTAGGAGTAAAGCAGAAACACGAGGCAATGCCAGCCAGCCCCCAAAACAAGAGCAGTTTATAAGCTAGGTGAATGCGTCTCCTCACTAGTTATTCTCAACAGACGCTTGGTAGGGAGCAATCATTAAACGTAATGCAAGGCTGTCTCTAGGGCAGGAGACGCCAGGCCACCTGAGATCGGGACCTCAGGGGCCGGAAGACCCTGGCGCCCACCTCTTACAGGCTGCATGCCCTGGGCCCCCTGGGCCTCAGACTCCTTAATTGTAAAGCTGGGCAACAGTGGGCTCCACAGATGAGTGCGGCAAGTAGCGGGCTGACTCAAGTAGACCACCCTGAACGCTGGTGTGTGCGCGGCATCATGCTCTTCCCCGTCAGGCCTGCTCCTTTGCCGTGATACTCCTAACCCTCAGGAGTCCCTTTTCTAGTCACTGAACGGGCCTGAGCTCACATCGGGAAAGTGGGGTCTTGCCCCGAGGACACTGGACACGCTGGCCGGTCACAGCCCCACCTGGACCCCGGGACGTGTGGGGGTGGGCCCGTGCCTGCCGCCCGCCTACCTCGTGGAAGTCAGCGTCCCGCGTGGCCGCCAGCTCGAAGCCCTGCTGGCTGCTCTCGTACAGCAGGACGCGGCCCAGCAGCTGGTAGGCCGTCCGCACGTCGTTGCCGAAGAGCGCGGCCGTGTGCTGCGTGGCGTTGCGCAGCGCCCGGGCCAGCCGCAGGGACCGCTCCCCATCCATCCGCGTCTCGTTCCGGCTCAGCTTCTCGTTCTGGGTTGGGGAGCAAGCGCCACGTCGGCCCTGGGCCCTTCCCAGGATGCAGGGCCTGTCGCTCTCCAGTGGAAACTCCCTTCTCAGGAAAGAACTTAAAAAACCCCCAGACCCCAGATGGCCGCGGCACACAAAAGGAGGGTGTGTCGGGCTCAAAAGCACCTGGAGAAAGAGCCCAGGTGGACGAGGAACAGGGCAGGGTGTGGGGAGCTGTGGGTGGGGGGCCCAAACCCAGGGGCCCCAAGTCTGCAGACCCAGACGCGGGCCAGAGTCTGGAAAGGGAGGTGGAGACGGCCGCCCAGGGGGCCCAACAGAAGTGCAGCCCTGGGCCTCGGCTGGCCTGGGCCCACGTGATCCCAGGAGCCTGGACGCCCAGCGCCCTCCCGCGTGTCCCCCTGGCGCAGCCTACCATGGCTTTGAGGTCCATGAAGGAGACGGTGGTGCAGTTAAAGAGCTCCGGGGGCAGCCAGCCCTTCTCCCCGCTGCAGTGCCGGACCGCGTTACCTAGGGAGCAGGGAAGGACCCATCGAGCCTGAAAGCTGACTTGTGAACCAACTCCTGGCTGGCCCAGGGCCCGTGGGGGCTGCAGCCATGAAGCCAACACAGCTCTTCCCTCAGGTCTGGGGCCATGCCCACATCTGCCCGACATTCACAACCTTACAATTGACCTGGGCTGCTCCATCGGTATGGGTGGGCAGCTGAACAAGTCCGTGAAAAGGTAAATCGGCTGGGTGGTCTCTGGAGCGCCCACTGTGTTCACGTGCGCTGCAGGCCCGCCTGGATCCCACTCGGGGCTGGCGCTTTCTGCATCATCTCACTGGACCTTCCAGGCCCCTCGAGGTGTGGGTGCAGGCATCACCTCCATCTTACCAAGAGACCCCCAACCCTCCCGCCACTGTGCTCTTCCCCTTTTCCGGGTGCTCCTTCCAGGTTTTGCCGTTTCGACTGACGAAAGAGTTATTCCCCCGGCACCTTGGCTAAAGGAACTCTTTCAACACGCAATACCCGTGAGCTCCCATGCCTTGGCCAGCCCTCCTGCGAGCCCCACACCATTGACCATCCTGCCTGGAACGGGTGCCACGGGCCACACCTCGTGGTACTTACCCACGGACCCTTTGGGGCACGGCACGGCGGCTGGCTGCCCGAACTTGGTCTGTGGCCACCATATGCCAGCCTCAAATGCTCTGGGGCATCCGTTGTAGATCACTGGGGACAGAGGGGAGGCACTCAGCCTGGCACACGAGTGTGCGGTGCTCCTTGCACGCTCCTCCTAGAAGGGAGCCCGGCCCCACCGAGAACCGGACCCCGCGCACCTCCACCATGGGTGTGAGGACCGGGGAGGGGGACATGGGCACTGACCCACGCCACCTGGAGGGCCAACCGTAGAAAGCCACGCAGACAAAACTGGACCACGAAGCTGTCAGGCGCCCCCCACGCCCAGGAGAGGGCAGTGCACGCGTGTGCACACACCACCCCCGAGGCAGACACAGTGGCTTGTCCCTGCCACATGGCCTGAGCGGGTCAGGGCGATGCAGACCTTCGCAGCCGAGCACGGTGACCTCGGCGAAAGGGTTGTCGCAGCGGTTGCACTGGCGTCCGATGACCCCAGGCTTGCAGCTGCACTGGCCGCTGTCCATGTCGCAGACGCGGCTGTGGGAGCCGTGCGGGAAGCAGTCACAGGGCAGGCAGGCGTCTTGCCCCGGGGGCCTGTAGTAATTCTCCTATGGGAGCCAGAAGCAGAGCCTGGACATCAGTGCTGCAGAGGCCCCACCCCTGGAGCACGTGTCCTGAGTGATGTCAGGGTTCCAGCCCGGCCGGCCGGCTTCAGGGCGGCCGCCCGCCCACAGCCTCCAGGCCAATGGCACCTGGGGTCTCCGCACTGGATGGGGCAGGGGCGTCCTCTCTTACATCTCAGCAAGTGCTTACTGTGGGCCAGCTTCTGTCCTAGGAGGCTCAGGGACTCAGTGGCGATCTGTGCATAGGGCGCCAGGGTGGCAGAGGGAGCTTTGTGTTTTGTTTCTTTAAATTGCAAGAAATTAGAAGCTGTCTGAACATCTGTCATCAGGCAGGTCAGGGTGATGGTCAAGGACACAGGCTTCAGTTTTGGAAAGTCCTGGACTGACGCCCAGCTGGGTGGTTCACGGGGCACAGTGCCTTTGCCGGGCCAGTCGGTCCCCCGAGGCCCACGGGTCGCCAGCTGGAAACTGGGACAGACGGTGACTTGGGCAACTTGTGGCCTGGGACACAGCGACACAGGCTTCCGTGTCGGACAGGGACACCGAACCGTCCCCTGGGGGTTCCAACCACATGTCCTTCAGGGCCTACGGGAGGCACTACATGTGAGCCGCCACCCTGGGAAGGGACACGGATGTCACTGCCACCGTTCACAGTCCTTTCTGCATTTGCAATAACTTTTTTATGAAAAAACAAAATGAAAACAAAAACCTAGGCACGTTTTCCCCAAGTACATTCTTTCCCTCTGCCCTGCTCCCCACTGAGGCTACAACCACATCTGCCACCACGTGGCTTGCGTGGTCCTGCTCTGCTGGGCCCTTGTGACTCTTCAGACCCCAAGCGACACGGAGACGTCGGACAGTGCCGGGGCTGCAGAGAGCCCTGTGAGGGCAGGGTCCCTTCCTAGATCAGCAAGCCCGGCCAGCAGACCGCGCGACCCTCTGAGCAGCTACTGTTACGGACAGACCTTCCCTTCAGGACTCAAGTTACTGGCAGCTCACGGCGATTATTGACACAATGTTCTGAAGGTACGTGGTGTTTTCCAGGAGGCCAAGGGGGCCGGGTTTCCATGTGATTTGGGCTGAGAACACAGGCCGTGCATGAGGGCGACAGGTGTCCAAGGCGGGGGAGTGGGCAATGCCTTCCATATTTATTTGCTTACATTTTTAAAAATGTTTTAAGTGGGCCATTTTTTAGTCTACTGAATTTGTTACAACATTGCTTCTGTCTTAAGTTTTGGCTTTCTGGCCAGGAGGCTTGCGGGATCTTAGTTCCCCAACCAGGGATTGAACCCACACCATCTGCATTGAAAGGCTAAGTCTTAACCACTGGGACTGCCGGGAAAGTCCCTCATATTTTGAATGTGGGTCATTGTTGGGTGGTTTGGTAAAAGACCAGAAAAACGGCCAACCGGGGAGAACCATGGCTGGTGCTGAAGATGAGCCAAACTCATAGGAACGTCTTGGCTTCCGACGGCCCCAGGTGGGGCTGGGCCAGCAGGCCTGGGGTGCTCAGGGTGGACGCCATGAACACCGATGCCGCGTGCTCTTGCCCAGGCAGGCGCGTGTGCTCGCCCCTCCCCCCCGAGTCCCCACGGTCTGCAGGCCTCACCTTGCACTGGCACTGCCCGCTGGTCTTGTTGCAGTCGGCGTCGAAGCCTTTGCTGACCGCACAGTGGCAAGGCCCACACACGGGGTTCCCCCACCATCCTCTGGGGCATGGGAGGTCGATTCTGTTGGGAAATCAGACAGAGGGTAGAAGGTATGTAACTGCGCTTTTTGGCACCAGAGGGATGTTGGAGGCCTGGGCCCTGGCTGGCCTAGATCTGGGCACCCCCGCCTCTGAGTGGTCCACTTCCCCCTGCTGCCTCCACTGAAGGCCTTGGCCTTTCACGCGCTATGCCCAGCCTTGAGGGGCCCGTATCTGGAAGGGGTCTACCTACCATACTGCTGTTTCAGCGGTTTGCCCGCTTTCCCCGTCCCCCCGGAAGACACTGGTGGTGCCCTGACCCAGCCTCCCACAAGCACCATGTCAGCAGGTTCACGCTGCATGCCAGGCTGGCTCTCCGTGACCCAGCGGCACCCAACACGCGTGCCCTTCAGGCTCCACAAAATCAAACCCTGCCCTACGTTTACTACCCCGGCTGACGGCTTTCCATCCGCCCGCCCACCAGCGTCAATCCCTCCTTCTCACCTGTTCACCTAACCAGCAATTATTAAGTACTGACTGTGTACGCACTAGGGGAATGCAAACAACCGGGACGGGGTGGGGCTCCAGTCTGGTGCTGACAGATCTGCCTCGACAGGGTGGGGACCCCAGAGCCTTGGCATCCTGCCCCTTCCCCCTGCCTCCTCAGCCCCGCCCTACGGGCAACGCCAGGCCTCAGGGACGCCACACGGCCTCCCAGCTGGTGCCCTGGCCTCTGGCTTCCACCTGCTTGAGCCACATTCCACCCGAGAGTAGGAGGTTCTCCGACACCCAGTCTTGATCCCTCCACAGCTTTTCTGCGGCGCCACCGTGGCCTCCACAAAGCTAAGCTCTGTCCCCAGTTTGCAGGCAGGCCCTCCACTCAGGCCTGGGAGTCTCCCTAGTCCAGAAGCTGCCTGGGACAGCAGGTGCCAGCCCTGCCGGGGACTGACTGACTCTCTGAGCTCCTTAGACAGGCCTCATCCCCTCACTGCTCGCTGGCTCTGCCCTCTGCCGTCCCCCCGAACACCCCCTGGAGGTGTCCCTCCCTTCGGCCTCCTGACTCCATCCCACCATCACCCAGCTGGCTGGGCAGCTCTGCTGTGCATTTGTGGGGTGGAAACGAGCTTAGTAGGGGTTGGTGAGAGATGCCCAGTTGAGTCTCATTTATTTCACGCCAAATTAAAAAAAAACGTCCTTGTTATCCAGAACCGTATGTTGTTTAGTCGCTTAGTTGTGTCTGACTCTCTGTGACCCCATGGACTGTAGCCCGCCAGGCTCCTCTGTCCATGGGATTCTCCAGGCAAGNAGAGATGCCCAGTTGAGTCTCATTTATTTCACGCCAAATTAAAAAAAAATGTCCTTGTTATCCAGAACCGTATGTTGTTTAGTCGCTTAGTTGTGTCTGACTCTCTGTGACCCCATGGACTGTAGCCCGCCAGGCTCCTCTGTCCATGGGATTCTCCAGGCAAGAATACTGGAGTGGATTGCCACTTCCTCCTTCAGGGGATCTTCCCAACCCAGGGACTGAACCCACATCTCCCGTGTCTCCTGCCTTGCAGGCAGATTCGTTACCGCTGAGCCACCTGGGGAGGCCTTTAAATGCTGTAATGAAGCTATTGTAAATTCACCGAGTGGTGATGAAGGGGGAATCAGATGGAGGTGATCAAAAGGTACCACGCCTACTTGGGGTTCAGTACCAGAGAGGAGAGGGAAGGTCGGGAGGGGCAGCGTGCGGGCCCGCCGGCAGGGGCGGCACTCACCTGTTCTCGCAGTACTGCCCATAGTGGCCAGACCCGCACTCGCACACGTAGCCGCGCGGGGACTCGGGGCTGTGCACGCAGGCCGCCACGTGCCTGCAGGGGTTCACGTGACATGCGTCCACACACCTCCTCCCGAAGTACCCTGCAGGGACAGGCCAGCGTTACCCCACCCTGGAACCTGCCTCTCACACCGCAGGTCTGCGTTCCACAAGGCCGGGGGGTGGGGAGAGACCCTCTGCGTGAGGCTGTGTTCGCAATCTGCGGCCGCCCCGAGACCCCCTTTCCAGGCTGCTCTGTGGAGGAAAGCCGCAGAGGCCCTCTGAATCACAGGAAGCACGGACGCTCAGGGGGTCCGACCTGGAAACACGGAGCAGAGGGCCTCCCAGGCTGCCCGGGGGGGTGGGGGGGGGGGGGGCGGGGNTGGAGGAAAGCCGCAGAGGCCCTCTGAATCACAGGAAGCACGGACGCTCAGGGGGTCCGACCTGGAAACACGGAGCAGAGGGCCTCCCAGGCTGCCCGGGGGGGTGGGGGGGGGGGGAGCTGAGGCACCAGCCAAGCATCACCTCGACGGCCAGAGGCGAGCACCCAGCACATTAGCCTCAAGCGTGTGCCCTTCACTAGCGCTCCCTCGTGTCAGCGTGTGACCGGAGGGTACAGCGGGAGTGGCCCTGCCCCCAGGTGAAGACAGCACAGGGGCCCCTCCTCAGCTACGAAACACAGCTCCGGCACCGCACGCCCGCAGAGAGGTGCTGGGGGAGCCAGCGCCCGGCTCGGCGTGCCTCGGTGGGTTAAAGCACCGAAGGCGTCGACCCCGCGGCCGGGCGGGCGCAGGCCGGGCCGGTGGGCGCCCACCTCTGTTGCAGACGCAGGCGTAGCCGTCCCAGGTGTTGCGGCAGACGCTGTGGGGCGGGCAGGGGCCGGAGGAGCAGGGGTCCTCCACCTCACAGCCGTCCTTCACCCTGACCTTGAGGGCGTCGTTCATGTTCAGGGTGGCGATGTTGGTGGCCGTCTCCCCCATCCTCACTCCCTGCGTTTCAGAACAGGGGGCCGAGAGTCAGTCCCTCAGGGCTGGAGGAACCCCCAAAAGGGAGCCAGGGGTTGAGAGAACCCCATTTTCTCTCGGCACGGGGTTCAGGCCATCTGGGATGAAGACGGAACAAGTCCATGGTGGGGGTCACAGAGGACGCAGGAAGCAGAACAGCTCCTGGAGACTGAGGGCAGGGCGGCTCCCGGGAGAAGCGGGGGGCTGTGCAGAGCGTGTCCAGAGTCAAGGCGCTGTGCAAGGCACTGTGGGGCCAGATCACGGAGGCGCAAGAGTGCAGGGGCAGGCGTGAAGGACTGTTGCCTGCAGTGGGAGGCTGGGGGCAGGCGGACATGAGCAGAGCACCGTTATAAACTGCTCCCTCAGGCTGCTGCTAGCACACCTGGTCTAGGGGACGGCGTGGGGCCCATCTAGGTGAGGATGGGGGCTGCTGCAGGCAGCCAGAGGGAGGCTCTGGACGGGACATGAAGGCAGGGCCGCAGGTGGATGATGGGGTGGCCAGGAGGGCGGTGCAGAGCTCGAGGGGAGGCAGGGAGGAGGGCCGTAAGTGGGAAACAGGCTGTGTTTAAGTTGGGTGGGCGATTAGACAAGTGAACTCGTTTTCTGAAAACAGCAGGACAGTCATGACACCAACGGCCGAGCCGCCACCCCTGAGGCCGCCGTGGAGGCCCAGGGCGGGGGGCGGGGAGGGCGCGAGGTACCTGCATGCAGCCCCGGAAGCCGCGGCGCACGGACACCTTGTCTTCAGACACACCCCCCACGACGAGGCTTCTCATCCGCAGCCCGGGAAGCTCGTTCCCGATCTGCACCGTGTCCTGTGCAAAGAGAGGGGCTGGGCCACTGCCTGCAGACACCCGGCTGGGAAGCGCGCGCTCAGAGGGTGCAATCCAGCCACACTGAGCGCTCCCCACGGCCTGGGGGGCATCCCTGCCTCATACAGGGGGACACGCAGCCATTTCCATGGAGAGCACGGCCGTTCGTGCGTGAGAGACAAGCCGGGTACAGGAACCAGCCAAGGACACGTGTCCGTGTCCCAGCCTGGCCAAGGTGGATGGCTGGGGGGACGTGGGCCACCCTCCTACTTCCGTCGTGGGCATCACCAATGAGACACTGAGTAAGAAAGCTCGATAAACTAGAAAACGTAAAACCCATCCGTGGTGGCAGAAACCCAAGGAAGTCTTGGCCGGATCCTCAAGCTCAGAACACGGCAGCTGTTCATTCCCAGAGCCAGGTGTGGGAAGAGCCTGGACTCCAAGAGCTCTTAGGAACCACAGGGAAGCCCCTCCAGTGTGCGGGGGTCCCCTGACACGCCTGCGGTCACCTGGCTCACACCCTGCAGATCCAGCGTTCTCTGAGTCGCCTGCCTGGCATGCCACCTGCCCAGCTGGGACAGGTGTGCCTCTCGGGGGCCCACAACCCCTCCGGCCCCTCAGTCACCTGCCCCCCCCCCAGGTCCATCTGTGTACCCCAGAGGCACAGCACAGAACAGCTGTGGCTCAAGCCAGCTTTGCTACAAGAACACGCTGTGCAGGCACCCCTGGCAGCCACGCTGGGACACACAGCTGGAACGAGTCCAGTTCCTGGTGCCAGGAGCTGACCATCTAGGCAGGGATGAGGTGCGGGCTCCTGTGACCCCAGCAGAAGGAGGAACACCAGACCCGAGTTCAGGAGAGCCCAGAAAGCACTTCTCCAAATCCACAAGCACCTGGCACCTGGCGGGGTCCCCCTGTGTCACCGCTGCCCAGGGAGGGGCTGCCCCACGGAGGGCGCAGAGGCCACTCACCTGGTCCCTGCCGTAGTCCAGGGTCAGGACCGCCAGGTACTTGATGTCTTTGCCCTCCTTGGCACTCTTCAGCTCTATCAACAGGTGGTGCCACTCCCCGTCGGTCACGCGCGACCTGGACAGCTGCATGGACACCATGTCCGAGGCGCCGTGGGACACCTCGAACTGGACGTAGCTGTTCAGGATCTGCAGGACGGGAAGAGCTCCACTAGGGACTGAGGCAGTGATGACAAGACGCAAACCACGTCGCAGCCACTTAAGCCGTGCAAACGGGCCTGCCACGGGCACCGAGTTAAGGATGAACTGAAAAATCAGGCAAAGCCTAATTTGCTGTTGCCTGTCACATGTTCCAGAATCCCATGCTTTCTTCTATGGTGAAGTGAAGTGAAGTGAGTCACTCAGTCGTGTCCAACTCTTTGGGACCCTAATTCTCCAGGCCAGAATACCGGAATGGGTAGCCATTTCCTTCTCCAGCGGATCTTCCCAACCCAGGGATCGAACCCAGGTCTCCTGCATTGCAGGCGGATTCTTTACCAGCTGAGCCACCAGGGAAGCCCCTCTTCTATGGTAAGAAGCATCAAATATTAGCAGAGATCAAGTAAGATGAAGCCCACTAGACTTAGGTATCGAGAACAATCACAGGTTCCGGTGACTATTGGGCTCTTGTTTTTGGACGTAAATGTGTTATTTTATGGGACAAGATTCAGGCCACCATGTTCAAATATATGTATGAAAAGACAAGTCAGCATGGTAACTGGCCTAAGATGTTCATGTTCTAATAAAACGTAGCTGGGGCAATGCTGAACTCATGGTTCCCTTTCTCCAGTGAAGGACTGGGCAGTTTAGACCAGCCCGCCTCCTGAGCACACCCGGGAAAATGAGGCAAAATCTTAACGCACAGCTGTCCAAGGCACCAGAGTGACCCAAGGCACTGCAAGTGACGGAAGCCCAGCCAGGCAGAAGGTGGGGGTCTGAAGGCACGGCCCCCTGCTGCACGGCTGCTGGAGGGCTCTGGGAGGAGCCGCTGAGGCTGAGAGCTTTGTGAAGCTGTCTTGGCTCCTGCGGCTGGGAGGAGAGGAAGTGGAATTCTGAGCCTGCCCAGGGTGAGGGCTGCAACCAGAAGCAAACATGGGCGGTAGGGGGGGGGGGGGCGGGTAATGACACCACCACCCTGGTTTCAAACTGCCTCTTGCTTTTCAACATGATGTCCAGCATTCAGTCAAAAATACCCAAGTACGCGAGGAGAGAGTCCAGTGTCTTAAGACAGACTCGTGGGAATCCAGATGAGAGAACCATCAGACACAGACGTGAAAGTAGTAATGGAAACCACAGAGCTTCCAAGGAGACTGATTTGGGTACCAGTAGACTTATTTCTGGATATAACTGTTCCTTGTTTCATGAGATAACACTCAGGCTACCATGTTTAAATACTGTAAGATTGTAAATCAAGTACACGTCCAAAAATACACGTTAGAAATCTAAAAACAGTGCTGTAACGAACCTAACTTCAAATTAAACACAGAGCATATAAAAAAAAAAAATCCTGTTAGCCCACTGCTTAATATCAAGTGAGACTGAGAGTGAAGCTGCTGAGTCGTGTCCGGCTCTTTGCGACCCCGTGGACTGCAGCCACCAGGCTCCTCTGAGTGGGATTCTCCAGGCAAGAATCCTGGAGTGGGGTGCCATTTCCTTCTCCAGGGGATCTTCCCAACCCAGAGATCAAACCCAGGTCTCCTGCATTGCAGGCAGACGCTTTAACCTCTGAGCCAATAAGGAGAGAACCGCTTAATATAAGGAACCGGAAATATGAGGAAACAGAAATGTTGAAAGGAGAAAGAAAAAGATACATCACAGAAACCCCGACAAAAGCTAGCATAGCTATATGAACAGGAGACAAAGTGGATTCTAAGGCAAAAATAATTATGCAACATGAAGAGGATTTTCATCGTGATAACAGAGTCAATATTCCAGAAAGATAAAACAGTCCTAAAATTGCATGCACCTAATAACATGGCCTAATAACATCACCCAGAGCCAGACATTCTGGAGAGTGAAGTCACATGGGCCTTAGGAAGCCCTGCTGCTAATAAAGCTAGCGGATGGGATGGAATTCCAGCAGAACTACTTGAAACCCTAAAGGGTGATGCCATCAAGGTGCTGCACTTAATATCCCAGCAAATCTGAAAGACCCTGCAGTGGCCACAGCCCTGGAAAAGGTCAATCCTCACCCCAGTTCCCAAGAAGGGTAGTGCTGAACATCGGACAATTACACTCATCTCCCACACTAGTAAGGTCATGCTTAAAATCTTGCATGCTAGGCTTTAGCCTTATGTGAGCCAAGAACTTCCAAGCTGCGTTTAGAAAAGGAAGAGGAACCAGAGCTCAAATTGCCAACATTCACTGGGTTACAGAGAAAGCTGGGGAGTTCCAGAAAAACACCTCTCTCTGTTTCATCGACTGTACTAAAGCCTTTGACTGTGTGGATCACAACTGGAAAGCTCTTAAAGAGATGAGAGTACCAGACCATCTTACCTGCCTCCTGACAAACCACAGTTAGAACCCTGTGTGGACAACTGACTGGTTCAAGATTGAGAAAGGAGCACCACAGGGCTGTCTGCCGCCACCCTGTTTGATTAACCTCCACGCTGAGCACATCGTGAGCAATGCCGGGCTGGAGAAGTAACAAGCTGGAATCAAGAGAGGCAGGAGCAACACCAGCAAGCTCAGACATGCTGATGATCCCACGCTGACGGCAGAAAGTGAGGAGGGCTGAAGAGCCTCTGGAGGGTGAAGGAGGAGCATGAAAGAGCCAGCTTAAGCCTAAATATTGAGAAAACTAAGACCATGGCACCCGGCCCCATTAGTCTGTGGCAAACAGAGGGGAAAAGGTGGAAGCAGTGACAGATTCCCTCTTCTAAAATCACCACTTATGGTGACTGCAGCCATGAAATCAGAAGACGGTTGCTCCTTGGCAGGAAAGCAATGACAAACCTAGACAGTGTGTTGGAAAGCAGAGACGTTACTCTGGGGACAAAGGTCCATACAGTCAAGGCTAAGGTCTTCTAGTGGCCACACACGGTTGTGAGAGCTGGACCATGAAGAAGGCAAAATGCCAAAGAATTGATGCCTTCGAACCATGGTGCTGGAGAAGACTCCTGAGAGTCCCTTGGACAGCAAGGAGATCAAACCAGTCCATCCTAAAGGAAATCACTTCTGAGTATTCATTGGAAGGACTGATGCTGAAGCTGAAACTCCAGTATCTTGGCCATCTGATGCAAACAGCTGACTCACTGGAAAAGTCCCTGATGCTGGGAAAGATTGAGGGCAGAAGAAGAGGGCGTCAGAGGATGAGATGGCTGGACGGCATCCCTGAGGCAATGGAAGTAAACTTGGGCAAACTTCGGGAGATGGTGAGGGACAGCGAGCCTGGCGGGCTGCAGTCCGTGAGGTCACAAAGAGTCGGACACGACTGGGCAACTGAACAACGACAACCACCACAACAACACAGCCTCCAAATCTACAAAGCAAGAGTGGACGGGCCCAGAGGGACTGAGAGATGAGCCACAGTCAAGGCTGGAGATTAACTCACCTCTCTCAGCGACTGAGTCAACACTCCCTAAGTCAATAGGGACAGAAAGAATGTGAGCGCGCCATGAACACACACCACCTACTCGACTTACACAGGACACTGCAGAACGCAACCACGCTGAACATGCTTTTTTTCAAGTATAGGTAGAACATCCACAGAAATCACCAAATGTGGGCAAAAGCAAGTCTCAACACATCTCAAAGGTGTGAAGTCACACAGCGAGCGTTCTCTGTCCTGAAGTTACGCTGGGAGTGAAGTGAGTGAAGTCGCTCAGTCGTGTCCGACTCTTTGCGACCCCATGGACTACCAGGCTCCTCCGTCCATGGGGTTCTCCAGGCAAGAATACTGGAGTGGGTTACCATTTCCTTCTCCAGGGGATCTTCCCGACCCAGGGATCGAACCCAGGTCTCCCGCATTGGAGGCAGATACTTTAACCTCTGAGCCACCAGGGAAGCCTGCAATTACTCTGGGAACAATAACCAAATGGTTGGCAACGCCACCTGTTTGCTAACTGAGAGAGATGCTTACCAATATCCGATGGGCCAAAGAAGAAATCTTGACGGAAAACAGAAAATGCGTTTAGCTGATTATAAAGACAACACAGCTAATAATGTACTTCGCTTTTCAGTCTTAACTGAGAGTCATGGGAAGGAGACAGCTTTTCACCTTTTTATATTTCGTTTCCTTTTGTTTCACAGAAGCCCAAGTCAACTCATTAAACTCGCCCTGCCATTCTCTCTCGCAGTCCTCGCTAACAAAGCCCCGAAGCCAGCAGCTCCACAATGAAATGACGAACGTTCACAAACAAAAGCAATGCCTGCAGAATGATCCCAGGGCGTTGGGAGTAGCTGCCTGCCGCCTTAGGTCTGTCACTGGATTTAGGAGAGCGTTTAGCAGCAGCCAGGTGATTCCCACTTGACAATGAAGGTGGATTTAGGGCGCCTAAGAGCACTCAGCCAAATTGTTCCGGCTGCAGGACGACTCTGTACCTTGTCTGGGCCGCTGCGGAGGCTGGGAACATCACGGAGACCGCCCCCAGAGCCCACGGGCTGCGGGAGGCCTGCATTCCACAAACGTCGTGTGGAAACAGCCCAGAATACATCTGTAATCCCCAGCTGACCAGCCTTTGGGAACGGCCCTGGGGCGGCCTTCTGGGTGGCCTCCGGGGTCTGGAAAATCCCCCCTGCCACCCGAGGTCACCACCTTTGCCACCCAGCCTTCCACAGGGAGGCACTGGCCAGGGTTCCTTGGCAGAAACCCTTCATGTTTGAATTAGCTACTCATACGTTAATTACTCAGACAATACAGGAGTTTGTGGCCTTGGGTGTTGTTCCATTGAAAGCGTACTTTTTTCCAGCGGAGACCCCACTGTCAATGACAGCCTGCGAGCGCCCACTCATCACCTGAATCAGCCAATTTAATTTGTTCCAACAGCAAAACCACCGCAGAGGGAAACCCCATCCCCGGGCAGAACAGTGCCTGCCGTGTTCTGGCCCAGAGCTGGCTTCTGGGGCCTCCTGGTAAACCGGTAGAACTCCTGGTTAATAAGGGAAAAACAATGGTGGCTGCAATTACCCAGGAGGTACACGCTGCACCTTCAGTGCGACCTGAACAGGCCTGCGCGGGAGACACACCTGAGCAGGGGCCAGGGGAGGGGACAGGGAGGGGTGAGAGGCAGGTGGGGAGTGGGGCCAGGTGGGAAAAGATAGACAAGGGGCTCCCCCTGGGCTCCAGGCCTCCAGCCCCCGCCCAGGCAGGGTTGTCAGGCTGACTGATCTGGTGCTGGGCGCTGGGTGGCCACATTCTCCTGGGCCTTCACAGGGAGGACCACCAGCGGTGTGGGCAGAGAGACGTGACCGGGCGCCCCTCGAGGGCAGTGGGAAGGCCTGGCTTCAGGGCAGATGGCCCAAGCCTCTGGCTGCCTCACGTGGGTACACAGCTGTCCTGCAGGCGCCCGAGGTGAGGCAGGGCTCCCGCTCACCTGGAGATGGAGCCGGGAGGACACGCCCGCCGTGGCCTCCATCAGCACGCCGTCCTCCTTTCTGGTCCGGAACATGAGCCCCAGGTACCAGGGCACAGAGATGGTGATGTCCAGGTCGCTCCAGAACACGACGCTCTCCCCGCTGAAGCGCTGGGGGTGGGGCATGACTGTGGACACAGACACAGGCTCCCTGCATCAGACGGCCCCTGAGAGTCCTTTCAGCGGCAGAGGGTGGGACAGGCCCCCAGGGAAGGGGAGGGGAGAAACCCTGGGCCTTTCTTATTTTAATCCAGAACTGATCTCAGACTTCTACTTTTAGAGCACTCGCCCTCTGAGTCCAGGAGCCCTGGGCCCTGCAGAAACCTCCTCTCACCCTCCAGGACACAGGCCACCTTCCTGGAGAGTGAGGCTTGGGCCTGGGGGTTCTCAAGCAGGCTGTGTATGGGAAGGGGCTTGCAGGCAGAGCGGTACAGCCCAGGACCCTTGGGCTCAGTGGGGGCCCCTGTGAGCCTAGTCTATCTGACCCCCACCCCGACACACACCTGCTGTGTGGGGAACCCAGAGCAGGGACAGGGGCCATAGAGAGGGTGGTCTCCTGGTGGGACCGTGGGAGCCTGCAGCGAACCCTGTACACGCGTGTTCCCGCACACACACCTCAACCCTCAGCCTGACCCCACCCCCCAACCCTGCCGTCAGCTGGCATCTGGGGTGGATTGCCAACCCTGAGGCACAAGGGCCACTGGTGATGGGCACAGAGGTGGGAAGGCTACCAGCCAGCTGAAGATTCCCAGACAGTTTGGGGGGGACCAGGGAGGTGGCAATGGGGGGGACCATCAGCATCCTCCAAACTGTGACACTTAGGACAACTGGGCGCCAGACAGATCAGTGGGCGAGCTGATGCTGAGCCAACCCAGCTTCATCGCTCTGCCTCCAGACTCCTGCTTATCACAGGCTTCAGGGTCCCTCCCAGAATCTCACCCCGGGTCCCCAGGTGGGCCAGCAGCCATCCCCACAAGGTGTTGGGTGGCACGGGGCATGCCGGGGGGGGGCGCCTCTGGGGGCCTCTGAGCTCGCGAGCACCAGCATCTGTTTCCTGTTCTCAGGAACCCAGACCCCGGCGGCTGTTTGCTCTGGCACAGTCGGAGCCAGGCTCCCGGCCTCCGTAACAGGAACTCCGAGGGCATGGGCGGCCCGATGGCGCTGCGTCCCCCAGGGGCCTCTGCCCCTCCCCGCGACCTGAGCTTCCTGCACGTGGCGTTCAGCTGGGGCTGGACCTAACGTGGCCACGGGGCTCGCATGGGCCAAGCCCACCGACTACACGGAAAACAGGCCCCTTTGGGGCCGTGAAAGGTGTCCGCTGCCTTGTGACACAAAGCGGGGGGCCCTGAGCAGTGACTGCGTCCCGGACAAGGACTGCAGTCGTAACACGACACCTCGGCGCCCACGTTACACGTCTCAGCTCCGTCACTGCCCTGGGCAGGGGGGACCACCCAGCACAGGTGGGCTGCCTGCTAGCTCCACTCTTTCGCCCACACTGTGAAATGTGCTCCCCTTGAGAACCTTCGATCATGAGGCCCGCCCACTTCTGCCCATCACCTCCTTAAGGGAATCTCAGGGAACCCATGGTCCCCACGCCCGCAAACAGCCACAGGAGAACCCCGAGCCCATCCCTCGGGGCATGCAGGCTGGGGTGAGAAGCATCTGCCTTCTATGAGAGGCTGTGGGTTGGGCCAGTGGGCAACTGTAGGCAGGACTTCCCCAGGCCATCAACTCACTAACAGGCTCCAGGCAACTCCAAACCTGGCGTGCTGCAGTCCGTGGGGTTGCAAGGAGTCGCACGTAATTGAGCGACTGAACAACAACGTCTCCACGGCAGACCCAGGGAGAGGGTCCAAGCTGGTCTGGCCTCTGTCTGCCCCCTTAGGCCTACCTTAACTGTAAGGAGCACCAGGGGCTTTTGAATCACGACTTTTATTTAATACCGTGTTGCTTCAAAATGAACAAATCATTTAAAACCTGCCAGTTTCTACAACAGCAGGGGTGGGGTCGGGGGGCAAGCCCAGGCTTTGATGCCCACAGTACGTGTGTTCCGGCAGGGAGGTGGCCAGCTGGCGGAGCCCTGAGGTGGTGAGAAGGGGCGTGGAGGCACGGGGCCCAGGGAGCTGCCCCTGGCAGTTCAGGGTGCCTGTGAGGAGACACACAGTCCCCAGGAGGCTCACCCAGGCCCCGCCTGCTCCTCTGGCCCCCATGGACTACCCATGCCACGCTGGTCCGGCTCACACAAAGGGCTGGATCCTGCAGACCCGTCCTGGGTGCCCAGCCTCTGCTCCGACATCACGCACCATGGTGCCCCCAGCCCAGTTCTTGGCCTGCCCCCACAGCTCCCCACCAGGACCCAGGCTTGGGGACACACATGCCATGGGAGGCTGGGGCCCCCAGCGCCCACAGCGCCAGCTCTCACCTTGCTCGCAGTTCTTGCCGCCGAAGCGGAGCGGACACTCGCAAAGGTATGTGTTCCAGCTGCTGACACAGGTGCCCCCGTTCTGACACCAGGCCCCGTCGCAGAAGTTCCGCTGAGCAGCGCAGCCTGGAGGCGGAGCGCAGGGCATGGGCTCAGAAGGGAGACGGAGCAGAGAGCCACGAGGGGGTGGGGTGGGGGGTCTACTTGAGTCTCCCAGCACCGACCCGCATGGCAGGGAGACGCGCCCCGCGGACACAGCTGGAGAGGTGGCGGGGGACCCGGGCCCCTCTGGGCCGTCGGGACCTGAGACTCGGGACACCATGGAACGCCCACGTCTGGAGGCCCGGGGCCGTGGGCCCAGCCCGCCAGCCAGCCGGGCCACCTGGGGACCTGAGATCGTGCGTCTGGGTCGGCGGCAGGCCTGCAGGGGGCTGGGCCCACGAGCTCGGCCCCCCAGGAGGTGGAGGAGGCCCCCCAGCCTGGCCACCGCGGCCCCACGGCGCCCCCGCCGCACCTGCCCTGGTGCCGTTGTTGGCGATGAAGCTGGCCATGTCCACATGCCTGCCGTCGATGGAGAGGTTCCGCATGCAGCCCACGAACTGCCGGTTCCGCACCGGGAAGTCCTCGGGCAGGTTGGGGACGCCCCCCAGGAGCAGCGGCCCGGTCAGGTCCAGGGACCTGCGGAGGCAACGTCAACCACTGAGACGGCGGGCTGGCGAGGGGGGCCCTGGTGTTGCTATACAGTCACCATGGTCTCAGCTGCGGGCTCACTCGTCACCCTGAGCAGCAGTAAATCCAACAGGTGGGCAGGCCAAGGAAGCAGGCGGCCAAGAGGTTGGAACACATGCGGCAGATACTGCTTCCGGGGCTGCCCCCGGCTCTCAGCTGCTCTGTGCCTCAGTTTCCCCCCTCGCATCAGGTCCTGACAAACGGGAGATTTCGGGTGGCCGCCCTGAGCCCTGCCCGCTGGCCCGGCCTGTCCACACCACAACAGGATACACAGAGCCGAACAGTGGTGCCACCTGCCTCTGGTCCCTGACGACCTTGAGTGGAGGTCACGGCAAACTCGAACCCTGGCCTTGCAGGTACACACTCGTCCCATCACTGAGCTGGGGGTGCCTCCCTGTACCACAGCGGGGGGTGGGGAGCTGATGAGACAGGCTTGTTTCATACCGGATGCCGCAGCAGACCAGGCTCAACAAACCGTGGGGTTCAAAGAGCTTAGTGAATAACCCACCCAAGCAATCTGAGTAGAGTCCAGCATGGACCCTTCTTGCCCTGCGACTGGAAACGTCCACGTCAGCATGTCTCTGCCCGGGGTTACGACGGGCCCCGGGGACCCTGGCATCCACATGGTGAACAGCCACTTGGATCTAACAGAGGGCTCACTGACCCAGCCCTGAATCGCAGGGACCAGCGCTTTCTGGAACAAAGTCAGGGCTCCCGTGGAAACAGGGCTGGCAAGGGCTTCTGGGCTCAGCACGCTGGCCGTCACAACCCTGGGCATGGCCTGGCCACCGCTTTGGCAGATGAGTCTAAGGGGATCTGTTCTGGGAGGCTTTGACATATCGAGGGATGAGGGAGGAAACGCGACTTCACCCCAGATCGGGACTGCCAGGCCTCCAGGCCCAGAGTGCCCCACGCTGCGGCCCGCCCTGGGCGACCCCTCTGGCACAGTGGTCGTGGACAGGCTGCACTTCAGGGCCCGCCCCCAGGACACTCACTTCTTGGAGCCGCTCTGAGTGCCCTGGGCAGCACAGCTGTAGTTCCCGACGAAGCTGCCGAAGCGCACGGCCACGGCCGTGTCACAGTCATCCACGGTGACCACGGCCACCTTCTCTCCGGATGGCCCGTGGGGCAGGCCCAGGCGGCCGATGTTGGGCTGGGGGAAGAGAAAGCCGTCAGTGTGACCTCCCGCCAGCGGCCCCAGCCAGTTCCCCAGCCCTGGCACCCGCCCCCCAACCAGCCTGGTCTTAGTCTCCAAACCAGCTGTCCTGGGTGAACGGGGAGCCCCCCAAACTTATGTCCCTCCCAGAATCCCAGAATGTGGCCTTGTTTGGAAACTGGCATCTGGCAGACGTAACTGGTTGGGCTGAGGGCACGCTGCAGCAGGACGGACCCTCATCCAGGTGACCGGTGTCCTTACAAGGAAGACACGCGGAGTCACCAGGGAGATGTCGTGTGACGATGGAGGCGGAGGCAGGTGACGTTGCCACAGCAAGGGTGCCAGCACCCCAGACTCTGACGGAGACAAAAAGGGCCGTGCCCTGCGGGCCTCGGGGAGGCCCTGAGCACAGCCGGCCCCAGACGCCCGTCTCCAGGACCGGGGAGGAGTCCGGTCTGCTGTCAGCCCCCTAGTTTGTGTTTGGTTCCTACAGCTGACACCAGAGCCCCGGACTCTCCTTCTGAACATCCGTGTGAGTCCACGCTGTGGCCGGACCGTGTCCACGCACCTCCTGACCTGGTTCCTGGGGTGCGGGTTGCACAGTCATTCCTCCCCAACCCGGCAGGGTACTCCTCATCTGGGCCAGGAAGATGGCAACTCCAGGTGCTCACCTCTCGAGGGCTCACGCCCTTCCTGGCCCGGGGATGACCCTCCAGCCCCTTTTGCTGGCCCGAGGTCAGCCACCCTCTGTGCCCCAAATCAGCAGCTCCCCGCCGTCCCCGGTGTCCCCACGGTTCTCACACACTCAGTCTCCCTGCCCAGAGCTGCTTAGGAGCATCCCCTGGGACCGGTGACGCAGGGGACAGCCTGCCCACTTTTGGAAGGAGCAGGTTCCCCAGTCGGGGAGGCTGGGGTTCACATCCAAGGACTGACTCCCTCTCCCTGGGCAGCCCGCTCATTCTGGGTATTCCTCACCAGTCCCCGGCCGGCCAGCCCTTGAGGACACCCAGCACACCCACCCAGACGGCCCTCAGACTCCTAGTGGGAGACACAGAGCCGTTCACACCAGCCACGCCATACAGGACGGGGCACTGTTCCGGAAATGCAGAGGGCCGGCTCGGGCCGGGCCAGGCGCCTGAGCCCCTTCCCCATCTGCACAGCCTGGACAAGCGCCGCCTTCTGAGGGGGCGTGTGGGCTAACCCAGAGGCCACCACACTTCACCATCTGCACGCGACACACACCCCGAGAGAGAACATTTGCTCCCAGTCCCCGCAGGGCACCCAGCAACCCCAAGAGCAAGGGCTCAGGGCCTCCATGAGATAGGTCTGGGGTCCGGTTGAGTTTATAATGATGAAATTCGATGCTTCTTTATAATATTGGAAATGGGGAGTTGTAAAAACATAGAGAATCTAACTAAAATCATCTTCGATGCCTTTTAATGGGGAAATAACAACTACACAGTTCATTCCAAACCTTCAGTTTTCTTTTTTCCAAACCTTCAGTTTTTTAATAGGAACAAAAAAAGTATCTGTTTGATTGAGAAGGCTAAGCCGAAAGGCAGGACGTGGAGTTTTTGGTAACAGGAGCTCAGCTAGGCAGCCAAGTTGTCTGACTCCAGGAGGCCTCATTCACCCTGGCATTACCCTCTGGAATTGTGCAGTGTACAGCCTACACCACTGTACATGGCAACCCCAGCCAAATCTTCTGCTTCCTCCTTGGCCAACCATCTGACCTGGACAAGGCCATCACTACACCCAGTTTCTCTGTCTACAAGATGAAGATTTAATGTTAGAATACCCATCCTCTCTGTGCAACAGGGACTTCAGGGCAACGTCAACATGAGACCCTGGAGTCTTCCTCGAACCCTTCTCAGGTAAAACCAGAGGAAGGCTCACCCTGTCCCTTGATGTCCTCGCTCACGCTTAATCCTCTCCACTTTCTTTTGCGTCAGTTGGTGAGATCACAAGGTCAGCTAAGCTACTGCCTCAAAGATTTCACCTTTGGTTAAGCAACAGTTAGATAAGTATAAAAAATAACCTGTTTTCTCGCTCTATAATAGCAGCCCCCTTTAGAGAACACGTCCAAGTGCCTATTACGAGATGCTTAAATATTAGGTGCGATCCCGGGGAAAGAACCGTCCTCCAGCTGTGCAAGCCCCGTATTATCTTGACAACTTGCAATTTACATTTTTGGGGATGGGTGTGAGCCTTCCAAAGGAAGGACATAAACAGCATTTATCCTCGGGAGGCGCTAATGAAACGAAGCTGCTGTTTACACAACTGCGGTTGTTGTAAACTGCTGCTGATAATCAACAGCTCAGAGCCACGGGCTTCAAACGGAAACGATGAGGAAAATGGAAAGACGGAAAAAACGAAAAAAATCAGCATTTGTATTTACAGCAGCACTTATGGACATGAGACAGATTCCACTGGTAAGACAGATTTCAGGGTCTGGCGTTACTTCACTGAAGCAGCAAGTGGGGGAAACAAACACGGATCGGCATCTGCTTCTTGATTCCCGCTCCCAGATCCACCAGCCGCTGGGCCCAAAGAGACGGCCCTTTGGACCACAGAGCCGAGCACCCTCAGAGTAAGACCAGCAGGAGGGATACACAGGGAGGTTTCGGGGAGGAGCCAACGACATCCCAGGGCCAGCGTCCAACTCCGCAGCACGGCGTGCCTCTCCTGAACCAGCAGAACGCTGGGCTGGCCAGCCTCACGCCCAGGCCAACTGTCCATGTGTGGTCAGGATCGCCAGCAGAACAAGAAGGAAGCTGGGGGAAGGCTGTGGGTAACGGAACCAAAGCTGCAGTGACTCAGAGCACACGGACGAGGGTCCTCAAAGAGTCCAACACAGCTGCCACGTGACCCGGGGCTCCTCCAATGGCCCAGCGGTGAAGAGCCCGCCTGGAGTGCAAGAGACGCAGAAGACACGGGCTCGAGCCCCCGGTCGGGAAGGTCCCCTGGAGGAGGGCACGGCACCCACTCCAGTGTTCTTGCCGGGAGAGTCCCATGGACAGAGGAGCCTGGCGGGCCACAGTCTGTGGGTCTGCAGAGTCAGACACAGCTGAGTGCTGAGCGTGAGCCCCACATGACCCAGGAAACCAGTGCTAGGAACAGACCCCAGAGAACCAGACACAGGGACTCAAACAAAAACTTGTTCACAAAAGGTCTCAGTAGCACTATTCACAACAGCTAAAAGGCAAAACAACCCCAAAGCCCACCAGCAAATGAATGGATAAACAGAATGTGGTATATCCATTCGACGGACTATTATTCAGCCACTGAAAAGGAACGAAATACTGTTATATGCGACAACGTGGGTGACCCTCCAAGACGCCACGCCAGGTGGGAGAAGCCTGGCGCAGGGGCCTTGTGTGCCACGCCGCACACGTCATGCGCTGTGTGACCCAATTTATGTGATGTGTCCAGTAGCCAGGGACACAGGAAGCAGGGGAGTGATTTCAGGGGCTGGAGTGCTGGTGGGGTTGGCAGGGGCTGGTAATGAGCACAGGGTTTCCTTTCAGGGTGATGGAAATATCTCAGATCTAGATAAAGGTGGTGGGTGCGCAGTATCATGAATGTACCAAATGCCACTTTAAATGGTTAATTTTATGTTAATTTCACCCAACTGGGAAAAAAAAAGTTGGATGGACACCCACCATTCACCTTCCTCGTTTTTTCTGTCAAATGAGAATAAACTGCACCCAAAGCCTTCCTAGAGAGACTCACAAGCAACCGCAGGCAGAAAGAGCAGTGGACGTTCTCCATCAGGCTTGGGAAGCGTGTGTGTTGACACGGTCAGCCTGACTTGGGGGTTTGGGAGGAACAAAGGCCCCAGCAAGGGTGTCTGATCTGGGCTCAGCTCATCCGTCTTGGTCGAGGGAAGACAAAGCGTGGCTGGATAGATGGCGGAGGGGGCAGAAATCAGGACAATCGAGAGAGGGCGACGGCACTCGGCTCGGGCGCACACGGCCACCCGCACGCTGGCAGGAGGGGCTGTGACGCGAGCGGTCCACTCGAGCGTCCAGGGCGAGACTGGGGCTGGGAGGAGAAGGCAGGCGAGGCTCTGTGGGCGTGGAGGGGAGGAGCAAAGAACAGACAGCAAGGCTGAAGGAGTTGCCCCTTCACTTCTTTAAGATGAGTTTTTAAAGTCTGTGCAAGAAAAAGACGGCCAGGAAGAAAGGGGCCATTGGCAGTACGAGTCACCTTACTTCTCAAGTGAGAGGGGGTCTGGGCACAGGGCAGGTAAAGGCCCGAGTCCCTGACCTTCCCTCCTGGGGCAGGAGGCAGCTATCCCGGCTGAGGGATTCCTGCCCCTTCTCACCTCCAGCCCTGCCCCACAGCGGCCTGGCGTGGACACCCAGGGGCCGAGGGGAGCCAGCATACGATCCGAGAGCTGGAGGCCCAGGCCAGTCGGCAGGGCCTGCAGGAGGGGCAGGCTTGTGCACAGGCTGCCCTGAGCAGAGCCCCCCACGGGCAGGCGGAATTGGGGCCAGCGAGCACAGGCCCACTGTGCCCACCCCGAGAAGAGTTCTGAAGGACATTGTGCGCCGGGGGGACCAAGACAACCAGCTTCACAAATCTGTGCGCATCCGGGTTCCCAGCTCCCAGAGAACCCACCCCAAGTCATCACTTGGGGTCTGCCCCTTTTTATTTCCCTTCAGCTATTTCTTCTCCCTGGGCAGCAACCCCCCTTCCTGGGCTTTTCCATTCAGGGGTCCCAGAGCAGTCCGTGGGGATTGTTTGTGACACAATAGGGCTCGGTCCCTATGAAGAGCTCATATTTCTACAGCCTTTTAACCTGCTGCAGACAATTCCTCATCAGGGAGGTGGATGGGGGTTCAATTTCAAATGCTGGTTGCAAGGGAAGGAGGCGTGGGATGGGGGCTCGAAACCAGATACCAGGAGGGGCAAGTCTTGGGAACGAAATAGATTCACGCTCTGTGTCAGAAATGATTAACTGACGTTCATATGAAAGAATTCACAGACGGCTGGGCCTGAGGAATGTCGCAAAGAGTGAAAATGCAGCCTGGAACGCGTGCATGTGAGGCCCAGACCCGACGACTGGGCCAGCTGAATGAAGCCCACTGGACAACGGGCACACCGAGAAATGTGGGCGCGCCCCCCACCCCGGGACAGGCACAGAGGTGAGGAGGCCCCCTCCAAAGCAGGCGTGGTGTTTTTCTCTGATGCTGATTGGTGGACGAGAGGAGAAACCATCCAGGCACACACACTTCCAGGATCCAAACCAAATGCCCAGGGGGCCTCCCAGCAGGACTTTGCTGGCACTCCAACAGCAGACCAAGGTGCTGCATCTCTGGGGGCCCAGGTTGGGTCTGGGGGGCGCCCCACGTGCAGACAGTCACTGGATGCTCTGGTAGCCACTCTGACACTCAGCTTCCCCACCTGCAACACACAAGTGGGAATGCCCTCCCGCCCCAAGCAGGCTGCAGCCCCTCCCAGACCCCGAGCACTGACCAGGACTCCACATAGGGGCTCTGGGCTCCGCGATGGGGAGCTAGGTCCATGTCTCTGATGGGAAGGGATTTGCCCCAACGCCGCCCAGGCAGGAGAAGAGAAGGAAGGTGGAATGCAAGTTAGTGGATGCAAACTGTTAAACACAGAGCAGAGGGACAGTATCCAGGTACGCCACAGGGAACGAGGCTCAATGTTCCGGGGTAAAAGTGCAGTGGAAAAGAATATCTGTCAACCCTTTTCTGGGCAGCAGAAATTAAACCCAACATTGTAAGTCAACTATACTTCAGTAAAATGTAGAAAAAGAAGTCATTCCACCTTCTTCAGTGGAGAAGGAAATGGCAGCCCACTCCAGTATTCTTGCCCGGGAAATCCCATGAGCAGAGGAGCCTGGTGGGCTACAGCCCATGGGGTCGCAAGAGTCGGACACAACCTAGTGACTAAACAACAATCTTCTTCAATGAAATTGCCAGGAGGAGCTCAGAGTTTCGCCAGATTAAGCAGTAAACGAGAGGATGAGATGGTTGGATGGCATCACTGCCTCAGTGGGCATGGGTCTGGGTAGACTCAGAGGCCTGGTGTGCTGCGGTTCATGGGGTCGCAAAGAGTCGGACGCGACTGAACTGAAGCAGTAAACATATTTACTTCTTGAATTTAACACTAAGGCCTAAGCCCAGGCCTTCTTGACCCTTTTCCTCTGAGACACAGGACACCTGCAGCCTAGGATGGGCACAGCACCCCCGGAGCGTGGGCAGCACACTGCTGCATGGGAGCCTGAGGGGGCCACCGGGCGGGGCACACAGCTGGCTGAAAGCGGCACCTATTCCTGTCTGCTTCGCCTGCTGGGGACGTGGGGCAGGGGACGCACTGCCCAGCTGGGCAGCATCTCCTGGAGAGAGGCTAAGTCCGGCATCATTCGAAAGAGAGGCCCCAGGCCCCCTGCCGAGTCCCTGGTATTGGGCAGGCTGTCACACCAACGCAGTCAGGCCCCAAGGCTGGCAGGGGCCAGGGGACAGCAATGTCCACAGCCTCCAATGAGCATCACCTCCAAAAGGCCAAGAGGTCACATCCTTACCCCACTTAGCAAAGTCCCCTGATTCCCACTGTCCACCCCAGACCCCTGAGTCAGGTTCAGCCGTAAAACCGAGGTGAAAACAGGGCCTCCTGGGTGGGAGGAACGTGTGTGAAGGGAACATTCCAGGAAGTTTGCTGCTGCCCTGCTGTTGCTAAGAAAGGGAGGAAGAAAGCCAAAAACACACAAGTGGCTGTTCTCCCTGTATTTTCGCTACGCTATTTTCCTGCATTAAAAATATATAGCTTCTTGTTTTAACACCTTTAAAGAAAAAACAAGAGTTCCCTAGCAGTCCACTGGTTAAGACCTGGGAGTTTCACTGCCATGGCCCCAAGTTCAGTCTCTCGTTGGGAAACTAAGATCCTGCAAGCGGCAACCACATGGCAAAACCCCACCCACCAAACTAGGAGCAGTCAGCAGCCTGGACCTCGGTGCACCTTCTCGGCAGCCCCCGGTCTTTCTCTGGGGCGCAGAGCATCGCTCGGCTCTGAGTCCCTCGCGTGCCCAGCTGTCCAGCAGAGTACTGGGCTGTGAGAACGGACCCTTTTTATTTGGGGAGCATTAAAAAGGGAAGATTTTTCACAAAGGTCAGAACCAACTGGTCACCTTAACACGAACCACAGCAGAGCTGTCCGTTTCTCAGGCAATGCGGTGACCCGGCTCCTGAGGACTGTAGCCACAGGTCAAAGGAGGTGCTTTCGTGATGGTTGCTCAGACGTGGGAAAACCCAGGGCTGGGAGGCAGAGGTCCACTGAGCATGGCCTGGGTGCTCGGCACTGTGTATGAAGAAGCATCTCCTACCAGCCCCAGCCATCTCCGTGGGGACGCCTTTTGTTCTGGAAAAGATCCTCCCCAGGTGTGGCCTCTCACCAGACAAGCTCGGGGGCCGGTGAGCGGGGGTCAGGAGCGTCAGAGCTGCTGTCCCTGCCAGGCCGGGTCCCTTGTCTGTATCTGCCTGGCCAGGCAGGCTCTCCGAGTTTTCTGGGAACCCGGGAGTTCACGCAGCTTTGCTCCAAGGGGGCTCTCTTCTCCAATGACAGATGGAGGGCTCAAGGTCAGGGTTCTTTCCATTTACACAGCACCTTCTTGGAAAGTTGAGGGAACACGTTCCTTCTTTTAGGGGCTCTGTGGACCAGAAGCTGCTCAACACGAAAGGGAGGCCCCTCCAGCGCCCCACGAGAAGGGCACGCCCTGCACCCCTGGGGCCTGTGACTCGCGTCCGCTGCCCCCAGCTGGACCAGAGCCGGGGAAGGGGCCCTTCGAACAGTCCAGGAGAGCAAGGAAGGCAAGGCCACGTCTCTGGGCTGCCAGAGTTTGCAGGCTACGGGTCGTTTTGGAAAACCTTCTCGGACAAAGAGAGAAAGGCTTTCAGGAAGCATCCACACTCACACTCACGCACACACACACTCTTGCAAAGCCCCCTTCTGCTCCTGCTGGGACCCCAATAGGATCCTCTCTGTCCCCAGAGTGTGCATGGCCACAAAGAGAGCCCAGGACCCTCAGCTTCTCCCTACAGACCCCCAGGGCCTCCCAGTTGCCTCCGCCCTCCTCTGGATTGGCCTCCCCACTCCCACCTCGGGTGTGCAGGCCTCTACGGTGCTGGTGCCGTGCAGGGGTGGGGACAGGGCTGGGTTGGTGGGGAGAAGGCAGGGGTGAGCCCTGAAAGGGCTGGGAAGGTGGGGGAGGGGGAAGGCAGAGCAGGAGGGTGCCAGCAGGTGGGCTCCATCCAGCCCTGACCCTGTCCCTCTGGGTCCTCCTCCCAGGCTGGGCGAGAGGCCCTCGGCAGTGAAAGGCTGGTCCTATTGAGGGCAGGGGGCAGGGGTGAAGAAAGGGGGGCAGCCTGGGACGGCAGGGGGCTCGGGGTGGGCAGTGTTTCACTGCAGAGCATTAGGGGGCAGGGGGCTGCGCTGGGCGTGCTGGGTGGAACAGGGTGGCCAGTGGAAGCCCGAGGCCACCAGACAGGGAGCTGCCTGGAGCTCCAGGCTGCGGGCAACTTTCCATGACAGGTGGGGGTCAGGGGTCCGGGTGGGGCTGAGTGATTCTGTTCCCATGGCAGGTGACTCTGCCCTCTGATCGGGCCTGTTTGGAAAGGAAGCAAGTGGGGGCCCCGCCCGCTTGGGCACTGGGCTCCCATTGCGGTCAGGGGAACATCCATGTCAGATACAGATCGGCTACCCACGGGTCCAGACACAGCAGGGACCACTCCTGTCCCCAAAAACTGGCCGAGGAACACGGGAAACCCAACCAGAGAGAGGCAAAACAACTCAGAGCCCAGACTGTGGACTCGGACTGGAACGGGTGAGCCTGCCCGGCAGGAACTGAGTGTACAACGCGTCCCACCAACTTGTCTGCAAGGCTCTCAGGCTACCACCTCCGTGAGCGGGAGGAGCGAGGCTAAGAAGACCCCGTGCAGACTGGGGGAGAGTAACCACCCACCTGGCCCTCTCCTGCATCACAAAGGGCTGATGGACTTGGCAAACGCCTACCTACACTTGAAAAGAGTTTAGCTTCCTTATCTAGTACCTGCTTTGAATCAAATGATTTTCTAAATGGAAAACTTTTTGGAAAAGAAAACAAAGATGGCTCATGAGCCCATCACCCAGACGACTCCTGCTGCATTCTTTGACGAAAGAAAGCTTGAATCAGGTAAAATGTCACAGGAAGTCACAAAGTGAACACGAAGGCCCTCCCTTCTCATTAACCGTATTCCCGAAGGCATCCACCTGCGGTGGGCTCTCTGCAAAAAGAGTTGCAACAATGCCTTCCGCCCCCGAATCACAGGAACAATAAACAGCGGATGTTTCAAGATACCACGCGCAGGATGGCTTAGGACCCAGCACAGCTACCTGATCCGTGCTGTTGATGGATTTGCTTTGGGGAGGAGGGTGCCCTTCAGGAAGAAAATGTGTGTGTGCCCGCACAGATTTGTCCATCTTTCACAGTTCTTTTAATTAAGTCCTTGAGTTAATTTTAGGTGCACACGCAATTCTAAAAACCAAGCGAGATCTGAGGTGCCCTTTACCCAGTTTCCACCAACTGTAAACATCACGGCCCAGATGTGGACGCTGATACTGTCAGGATACAGAGCGTTTCCATCAGCACGAGGACCCCACCCTCTTCCCTCCCACCCCCGCTCCCAGCCCAGGCAGCCACTCATCGGTGCTCCAGGTCTGCCATGCCCTCGTCCAGGAGTGATACACAGATGGAACCACACAGAACGCAAGCTCAGTGCAGTTCAGTCGCTCAGTCGTGTCCGACTCTTTGTAACCCCATGGACTGCAGCACGCCAGGCCTCCCTGTCCATCACCAACTCCCGGAGCTTGCGCAGACTCGTGTCCATTGAGTCGGTGATGCCATCCAACCATCTCATCCTCTGTCATCCCCTTCTCCTCCTGCCTTCAGTCTTTCCCAGCATCAGGGTCTTTTCCAATGAGTCAGCTCTTCACATCAGGTGGCCAAACTACTGGAGTTTCAGCTCCAGCATCAAGCCTTCCAACGAATATTCAGGAGTGATTTCCTTTAGGATGGATTGGTTGGATCTCTTTGCAGTCCAAGGGACTCTCAAGAGTTTGCTCCAACACCACAGCTCAAAAGCATCAATTCTTCGGTGCTCAGCTTTCTTTATAGTCCAGCTCTCACACCCATACATGACCTCAAACCATGGCTTTGACTAGATGGACCTTTGCTGGCACAAAGGCATGAACCTGGCTCTCCCCGGTCAGCACACTTCTCTCTTACATGCGCCAGAAGTCCCTCTGTCTTATTACTGAGCAGTATTCCGGGTTCCGTGCTGCGTGGATGCACACAGTCTGCATAACTTTCAGTTTGGGAATGCTAGGGATATAAGCTGCTGTGAATCTTTGTGTACGTGAGTTGTATCTACAGTCATGAGAGACGTTGGTCTGTAGCTTGTTTTTGGTACTGTCTTCATCTGATTTTGGTATTAGGGGAACATTAACTTCACAAAATGGACTGGGAAGTGTTCCCTCCTCTTCTGTTTTCTGAAAGACACTGTCCAGAATCGGTGTAATTCCTGAAACATTTGATAGAACTCTCAGGTGAAACTACCAGAGCATTCTGGGGAGCTTTTAAAGTACAATTTCCTTAATAGTAACGTAGTTGTTTGAATTAGTTATTTCGTGTTGGTTGAGTTGCGGCAGTGTGTATGTTTCAAGGAATTGAGAATTTATTCCTGATACTACTAACCTATCTTCTCTCTCTCTCTTTTCTTTCTTGCTAGAAGTTTGATGACATTACGGGTTTTCCCAAAGCTCTTTGTTCCATTGGTTCTTTCTATTGGTTTCTTGTTTTAAAAATCTCTGGTTTCTGCTCTTGTCTTTATTCACTCCTTCCATCTACTTGTTTTGGGTTTATCTCACTCTTCTTTGTGGAGGTTCTTGAAGTGGGAGCCTTCCGGGAGTTGGTAATGGACAGGGAAACCTGGCGTGATGTGGTCCACGTAGTCGTAGAGTAGGACACGACTGAACTGAACTGAACTGAAGTGGGAACTTGGATTATCGATTTGAGATGTAGCCTCAGTATTCTTGCCTGGAGACTCCCCAAGGGCAGAGGAGCCTTGTCTGCTACAGCCCATGGGGTCGCAGATTGGACACGACTGAGTGACTAAGCACAGCCTGGCACAGCTCTTTTCTAATACGAGAATAAAATGCTATGAATTTCCCTCTCAGCATCCCTCATATTTTGGCATTTTGTATTTTCATTTTCTTTAAATTAAAAAAAATTTTTTTTAACTCCCTTCATTTTTCCCCTCCCTCCCTTTTCTGAATAATTGAATACTTGAGTCAAATCTCTATGAATGTCCCTCGTTCCCAACACCTGTTGGAGTCAGTCGGTAGATTCAGGGCCTAGAGAGGCAGCAGTCACAAGACGGGGCTGAATGAGAAGGGTGGCTGGGGAGGAGGCCCGGTGGGGGCTGCAGGTGAGCGAGGAGGTGGCGGCCTGGCGGGTCTGGAGGCCGTTTAAACCATGGTGGATTGAGACAATGAAGAGCTATATCGAGGGCACTGGGAACAGGTTTTCTCACTGAGCAAGAAAAGACTTACAAACATGGAAGGGGAAAAACAACTAGAATGACTCTGTGGTGTTGAAACAGAATTCAGAGTTTTCAGTAAGCAGAGACAGAAAGAAACGTGAATTTCAGTACGAGTATATATGAACACACACGCACACACCCACTGGCCCTACTGGCCCAGGAAGAGAGGCTGGGACCGAGACCCCCTAGGAGCAACGAGGGCACCCGCACCCGAATCCTGGTTCCTAAACACCTTCCTTTACGGAAAGGACCCAGAGTTCTGCGGGTAAAGCGGACCGTCTCCCTCCCTCGAGCTCTCTCTCTCCCTCTGCTGACTGCCTCTCCCTTCCTACCCTCCCCGACACCCTCTGGAACACGCACACCTACACATACACAACGATAGTCTTGGCTCTCGGGTCTTTTCATGTATCCCATACCCAGAACAATGCCCAGCACGCAACAGGCACCCAATAACTGCTCCACGTATTGACAAGTGAACAAAGGCATGAAGAAAGGGCAGAAGGGAGTGAGCTGGGAGGCTGGGCAGCCCCACCCAGGGGTGGGCCCACAGGTCTGCAGGACCCCAGGAGGACCTCCATGAAGACCAGCCTGAAGCAAGGCTCTGGGTGGAAGACCTGGAATACTGCCGAAGCAGAGGGAGCCTCCCTGATCCTGAGGGTGGTTCAGTTCAGTCGTTCAGTCGTGTCCGACACTTTGCGACCCCATGGACTGCAGCACGCCAGGCCTCCCTGTCCTTCACCAACTCCTGGAGTTCACTCAAACTCATGTCCATTGAGTCAGTGATGCCATCCAACCATCTCATCCTCTGTCATCCCCTTCTCCTCCGGCCCTCAATCTTTCCCAGCATCAGGGTCCTTTCTAAGAGTCAGTTCTTTGCATCAGGTGGCCAAAGTATTGGAGTTTGAGCTTCAGCATCAGTCCTTCCAACGAACATTCAGGACTGATTTCCTTTAGGATGGACTGGATAGTCTCCTTGCAGTCCAAGGGACTCTCAAGAGTCTTCCCCAACATCACAATCAGGCAATCAGACCCCCCTGCACTACCCCACGCAGAGCCCACTTCCCTGGAACCCCTGGAACGCAGTGTGCGGCACAGACTGGAGAGGTCATGAAGGACGTGGATGAGCCCGGGGATGAGTGTGGCTGGGCGGAGCCGTTCCCGCTGGGCCCCACCCCTGCGGCCCCTCCCCTAGGGTCCCCGGAGCCTTCAACACCGGATGCTCTGCTCGGTGCGAAGCACGGGATGCCAGCATTGAGAGAGGCAGTGCAGCCACGAAGATGCTTCCAGCACCAGGCCGGAGACAACCCTGGTCCTCTGGGAATCACTGGGAGCAGAACAGGCCACGCCCGCCAAGGCCCCGCCCAGGATCCCGTCAGTCACCTCCCGGCTGACGCGTCTGCGCCCCAGATGCCTGACTGCACAGGGCGAAGGCCTCCAAGTAACCCCTCCAGACGCGCCCCCGCCGCGCTGGGGGCACTGCTGGTGCTGTGAGCGACCATCCTCCCCGCGAAGAGCAGAGACGTCTGCTCCCTGCTGCTCCCACAGGAGGGTGCTCTTCCCCACCCTCACGGCCCCCGGGGGTCTCGACACAAACATTCTGATGCCCAAGGGCGAGGGGGAAGGACAGACGCCCCACAGAGCTCTGACTGACGCTGAACCCAAGTTCCCAGAGCAGAGAACTCACTTAAGAGTGAGCCACACAGACCCTCTGCAAGCTGGCGGGGAAAACGTTTACCGTGCACAACAGCCTCAGGGGAAAATATATCTGCGACCAGGTGCTGACCACGTGGGTGTGCGTGAGTGGGCGTGAGTGGGCGCTCAGTCGTGTCCGACTCTTGCCACGCCATGGTCTGCAGCCCACCAGATTCCTCTGTCCGTGGGATTTTCCAGGCAAGAGTACTGGAGTGGGTTGCCATTTGCTTTTCCAGGGGATCTTCCCCACCCCGGAATCGAACCTGTGTCTACTCTGTCTCCTGCACTGGCAGGTCTTCACCAGAGCACAAACCCTCCAAATCCTCCCCAAACCTCCATGGGCGGTGTGGGCAGAGGGGCCCCAGGTTCCACCTGCGCCTGACAGAGTTAAACATGTTTGTGCAAAGTGTCCGCCTTTAAAATACCTTCCCAGGAAAACACCCAGCTCCAGCGGGCACCCGAGCTCCACTGAAAGTGAATTTTGCCACCGGCCCTTCTCGCTTAAAATGCCACCCCAAGCAGAAAAAAAAAGTGAACTGACTTTGCTGGACTCCCTGCCTGGGGGACTTCCCTTGTGGCTCAGCTGGTGAGATTCTTCCACCCACAATGTGGGAGACCTGGGTTCGATCCCTGGGTTGGGAAGATCCCCTAGAGAAGAGAAAGGCTCCCCACTCTGGTATTCTGGCCTGGAGAATTACATGGACTGCATAGTCCGTGGAGTCGCAAAGAGTCGGGCACGACTGAGCGACCTTCACTTTCACTTTCCTGCCTGGGGGGCCAGCCCACATGGACCCCATCAGGGGTCATGTCCTTTGCTTCCGGGCTGCCTTTGGCCAATGGGAGGCCTAACAGGAGACTGAGGCTGGGGGGGCGTTGCCAGGAGGTTACTTCTCTGCACAGGGGCTTCTCCCCAGGACCCCTCCTGTTCGGGTTCCACTCTGCGCTCTTCCGGTCCCTCCTGGCCTCAAGGCTGACACAGCCCTGGGTCCTGCACTGCCCGCATGGATGGAAGCCCCACAGCCTGTCCCCTTTGGTCATAAGCCATCCTGCACCATCCTGGGGAGGCTTCCACCTGTTTCCAGGGACGGGGGTGGTAACTGGTAAAAGAGCCCAGACAGGCCCCAGGGTAACCGTGGACTTGGGGGGAGGCCCATGGGGCCCAGGGGTTTCCCACACAGGACCCACCCTGAGGATCAGACCCAACATGGAAGACAGACAAACCAAACACTTGCAGAGCAGAGCAGCCCGCACCCCAGAGACCACCTTCACGGCTGCCCTCCTCCTGCCCGAGGCCGCATCCTGTCACAGGCCCCTGAAGCCCCCCCGCCGCAGCCCCTCCACGCGGGCCTGCGCTGCTCCCCCCACCCCCCGGGCCCGGGGGGGGGGGGCCTCTGCACCTGGACAAGCCAGCGCCTTGGCCCTGAGAGACACAAAGCTCCCGAGACAGACGCCTTAATCCCGAGCACTCCCCATCGTGCAAGGAGGCAGACCACAGGGGCGGCCTCCAGGTCTGCGTGTACACTGCAGGGTTCCTCCACCCAGCAGCCTCAGGCGAGAGAGGAAGTAGCTGAGCGGCACAGAGGAGAGGCTTAATCCCGCACCCAGGGTCTGCTTCAGGATCGGAAGCGGGGATGGCAGGGGTCCACGTCTCCTGGGCCCCTCCTCCCCGGGGGCTGCTTCAGGAGGGAGTTTGTTCCTTGGGGCCGCCTGCAGGGGTGCTGTGAGCAGGCAGGCCTTGGCGATGTAGGAGGCCGATGGACCCTGGGACCAGGGCAGGGTGGGCTGAGCCAGAGGCCCCGTCTCTGCTCAGCTGGGACCACTGGCAGCTGACCCTGCTGGGGAGTCGAGGCCGACTCAACCCCCAAGCCGTCTTCAACCGGTCCCNGTGAGCAGGCAGGCCTTGGCGATGTAGGAGGCCGATGGACCCTGGGACCAGGGCAGGGTGGGCTGAGCCAGAGGCCCTGTCTCTGCTCAGCTGGGACCACTGGCAGCTGACCCTGCTGGGGAGTCGAGGCCGACTCAACCCCCAAGCCGTCTTCAACCGGTCCCGGGAGGCATGTTTCCCACACAAGCAGGAAGGAAGAGGTACCATCGGTGCTTCCCTGACATGAAGCGGGGGCCCCCAGGGTCTCCTTGGCACCCTGCTGGGTGGGAAGCCCCCCGGAGGCAGGCATCTTGCTCCCAGAGGATGACCAGAGACGGCCCACCCCTGGGGTCCTGGCCCTGCTGGCAAGGGGAGGAGGCCAGAGGCTGAGAGTTCAGAAGCAAGAAGGTCAGACAGCGGGCGCCCTGTCCTTGCCAAGTGGCCCTGGATCACCGCTGTGACTCAACTTTCCCTTCGTTCTACTCGAGGGCTTGTGCAGCACACGGTCCTCACATTCCCGAGAGGGATGCCAGCTGCCACGTCGCTTCAGACCTGCACCCCGGCCCTCATATCACAAATGTGGCACCGAGTTCCACACCCAAGTCAGAACCCAGCCGCCCTCTACCCCGGGTGGGGCAAAAAAGCCAGGGTCACCGTGCGGGGATCACTGCCGGGGGCTACACATTCAGAGGGGTGGAGATGTGAAAGGTTAGATCCCCACTGTGTCCAAAGGCTGAAAGGCAGCGCTCTTTCTCCTCGGGTGTATCCCTTACCGAGCGGGGACCCCTTGTCTGCGAGCCAAGCCAGGCCCAAGTCTGTGGCTGGGCGCCATGAGGGGGGGCGCCCTAGAGTTCCCCAGGAAGGAAAAGAGAGGCTTGCCAAATCCCTGGCAATTGGAAAGCGGGGCATTCTGATGCAAAACCGAGCAAGGAGTCTCCTTACAAGTCAAGAAACAGCGAAAGGAAACCCCCCTAAAACGCCCAGACCTTCACAGCGTTTCCTGGGAGAGCCTTCTGCCTCTCGGGTTTCACCCAGGGAGGCAGGGAAGGAAGGTTTAGGCCTTGGAACTGTGTTTAAGTGGCCTGGGATTTCAGCCCCCAGTAACGAATAGGCCGAGGCAGCCGCAATGAATAAGCTCTTTCTGAATCCTGCCCCAGGGGTCGGGTGATCTTTGGGGTCCCAGCACTCCCTGAGGGAGTATCCCCCATACAGCGGGGCTTGGGTGTCTGCACACAGAGCCTCACAGAGGCTCGTCTCCGACGTAACTTCCCCGAGCCGCATGCTTTGCACCTCAACAGGGCCCGGGGCTGCGGAGGGGCGGGTGGGGGTG
>SJYA01003700.1:28810-41267 GCA_006410615.1 Neotragus moschatus | reverse complement strand
CGTCGTCAGATAAAGGAACAGGAGCCTTCTGCCAGCCCACCATCCGCACCAGCACCAGCTGCGTACGAAAAGTGAGGCTTGCCACGACAACGCGCCGCCGAGAAGCTTTTCGCCATGCCACTGCAGGCGCCGGCTCGAGGTCACCACCCGCGTCGACCCTCTACGTCGAGCGACGCTTCTGGGGGCGTGACCTCGCTCATATTGCAGGCAGTAAGGCGAGACTGACGTGGTCTGCTCACTTGCTTGACTTCCATAGCTTTTTGCTTTGCATAAGATAATAATTACTACGCACAGGTCTCAGAGTAGTGATATACCCATACCGGCCTACGTTGTCAGCGTCAGGTCTGCACGAGCCACAAGGCGGCTTTCAGCTGCCGTGCAGAGCACCCTTATAGAGTGGCCGCTTTCCTTTACTAGGTGCCGCGCGCTGTCCTCCGATTGTGGACAAGTGCAAGTCGACTGGCGCCCAAGAACGCATCCGACTACCAACACTGTGCGATCTTGCGCATCAGATTTTTTGCCGTCCCAGCACTGGCGCGCGGGGCCCGTCGACTTTTGATTGTCTCTCTCGAGCGAGAACCCCCCCTTAAAGCTCTCAGCAGTAGGACACAGTGGAAGCCGTCGGTGGCCTGCCCCCGTCGCACTTAGCGCCGCCTATGATAGCTACCTTCAGCGTGCACCCCTCATCGCGCTTCCGCTGCGTCCCATTTCTACGATACGCATATCGTCGTCCCTGCCAGCTGTCAAGGAAACGCATCTACAGAGAGAACGTAGCTCCGCAAAAGAAGCGCGACAGGCGCCAAAGGGACACGCTCCTGGCCTGGTGTAGCTCGGCGTTCCCGCCACGTAGTGCAACGCGGGTGCGGCTTAATTTGTATCGGTATCGGTGGTGGTTCCGCAACGCTTCTTAGCCCATGACGTGTCACCTGCAGCGAGAACCACGGGAAGGGCGCCCGCCGCATCGCCGTCTCACGGCACCTAGTCGAGCGGCACTGCCATCGCCCATGACGCGCGTGGTGCACGCAGTGTGTCTTCTGTTGCCTACTGGTCGCCGTCTCATGTTTTCTCACCCGGCACTCGGTCGAGCGGCCCTGCCATCGCCCATAACGGTCGTGGTGCACACGATTTGTCTTCTGTCGCCTCCTCAGGGAAAAGTAAACACAAATCGTAAGGCAAGATCACAACGGCTCTCAGAGCTATGCAGTCCTTTAGACTGATTCGGAAGAGAGTCGCACTGCCGCTGTCACTGGTCTTTCGCCTTCTCAACCGGATACACTCGCTAATAGCCAGGCTGGGTCACAACAGCACTTAGACTCCTGCACCTTCTCAGACTGAGGCCCTGGTCGGGCTGGTCGTAAGAGAATTCCTCTGCGGCTGTCAGTGTTCCTTCGCCTTCTCAGCCAACATTGACCACCAATAGCGAAGCAGGGTCAGAGGAACTCATAGCCTCCTGCAGTTCTTCATGCTGCGAAAACTAGACACCTTACCAGAAATATTCACTCTGCGGCTTCGTTGAAAACCAGCTCGCCTGTGTCGACGGGCTGACGGGACATGGCCGTCAAAAGCCTACTCAGAGTCATGCTATACCGCTAGTGTAGACCTGCGTTGAACACCCTTCCCTGAGGTGGCAACCCAAATCTGCCTTCTAGGCTCTTCGATGCGGGCGGGTCAGCAAACACGCGCTGCTGTCGCGCGCCTGTTGCGCTGAGACGTCTGTCGACAAACCGGAGACCAGTCCGGATACAGCACGTTGTTGCGCCGCTGTAGGCGCCCCCCCGACAAGCGGCCTGAAATAAAACGCTAGTGTCGCCTACGAAAGGCGTCCACTGGTCGTCTGAGCGTGTAAATTGTTGCTAGCGACTGACTGCAAGGAGGTTTCTCACCCTGGTGCGCCGAGGCCTCCCGCCGCTTCTCCACCATTCTTCCCAGGGCACAATAGACAAGCGACGCCGACGGCTTGTGCAGTCCTTGTCGTAAAGGTCCGCTGCACTGGGCGGCGTACACCCGCTCGTAAAACGAGAAGACCCGCCACCAGCTATACTCCGGAGAACGACTCCTACGGTAGCTTGTCAAAAGTTACCCTTCAGATGCGCTGGACTCAACCGCCAACGTGGTCCGTCTGCCTGGTGGCCGAGGGAGGGACTCACTCTGGGCTTATCCTGCAGACACAACAAGCGCACGTACGAGCCACCAACAGGTGCCCAGGTGGGATTTGACGAAGACTGTTTAATAGTTGCTCACCACATCGCAATCCCCAGAAAACACCCTGTCTCAATTCTACGTGGTCACGACCGTTGAGGGACGGGTAGATGCCACAGAATGCCAGCCGAAACCCCTGTCTAGCAGCGCTACGTTGGATACAGAGATACCACAGGCACAAGACCCTGGTGTCCGGAGGCTGCTCAAAATGGCCCGCCGAGTTTAGCCAGTGCGGTTACAGACGCTTATTCGGTCTACCGTTCCAGGACAGGCGTCATGAATAACAGGAACAGCGCTGCATCGTGTTCATTCGCGACAGCAGTAGACACCGTGCGACGTTATGCGTACGCTTCTCCTGAGAGCAGCTGCACCACTTATGCGTATCCGCTGTCCCAAGGCCAGTCACGGAAAACAGCTACGTGGCAGGTTTGACTGACATCAAAGGATCCTAACGATCGCTGGGCAACGTCAACGATCCCCGCTGTAGACGTGTGTCGAAAAGAAAAGCGCAGGCAGGAAACCTAGTATTCTGGGCAGCTTTCGCTACAGGCGTTTGGCGGTGCAGGCTCATCGCAGCCCTATGGAGCTGGAGCGGACTTGCGTCCAGCGGTAAGCACACACCACGGAACAGTTCTGTGTGCAACACAGTCTCCTACAAATAGCGCAGGACGGCACACTTTTTCGCTGCTATTTGTTGCGAGATGCTCGCCGTAAGCCCTGCTCCTGCGTAACGGAGAGGAAATGGGCAAGACCTACTGGTAGCTTTTTTGAGCTACCTCGATGACATGCTGGGGCAGGGCGACTCTGCTACATTCCGTTCTTTCGGATGCCCGTTCGGCCTCTGAACCACGGTCCCGAGTACGGCTAAAGAAGCGCGCCCGGTCGGCGGAATTTGTCGGTCCGCTGCGCTTGGCTGTCCCGACATGCGATTCCAACGCGATGCAACAATCACCGCGTGCGATGCTCCCCGGGTCCAGAAACCACGCAAGTAGCAGGTAGCTTTCGGTGGACCGCAACGTCGAACCCTTCAGGCCAGAGGAGCCAGCGCAGTAGAGGAGTAAACGATACGTGACTTGCCTGCTGCAGTACGATTCGAGGGCGATCTCGAAATTCCATGGTCTGCAACACGTACGGCGCCGCATGGTCTCAGCACGCAAACAAAGCCAGAAGTCCTAGGAGGACGCGGATCCTTATGGTCAACCAGCGCTGCTAGTCTCCACATGCCAGAACGGCAGCCTGGAGACCTTCAGGCAAGAAGAGCGAAGACAGTAGACGAGTGCACAACACCTGACTTGCCTGCTGGTTTGACAGTAGTGGGAGGGGCCGAACCATCATCACCTGTAATACGGGCAGAGCCACACGGTTGCAGCACGGAAATAGAAGCAGTGGCCATGCTCAGTACGAGAAAGAAGACTTTCACGATTACACGACGTCGCTAGATAGTCTACTGGAGGACGCCAGCGTGAAACGCCCCAGCTCAACAGTGGTGCCCACAATACCGGCACGCAGGAGGGCTCACCCGCCTGCTGAGCTAACGTGCTCGATGAAGTAGGATGACACGCAACAAGTCCGGGAACGACAAGCGCCTACAGTGACGGAGTGCAGGAGAACTGGCTTACCTGTCGCACTGACGCTTGCGGCGAGTGCGCTAGTACGTGCTGCAACACACACGGAGTAACACGGGTGTAGCGCGCGCACAACGTCACTCATCACGCACACTACGAGGAAGCGGACTTCCCGCGTCAACCAGCATTGCTGAACGGCATACGGAGGAAAGGGATTATCGCATCCTCAGGCGAAGTTAGCACGTACAGTGACGGAGTGCCGAAGGAGTAACTTGCCTGTTGTATTGGCGCTCGTGGGTGCAGCTGAAGTAGCAGGACCTGCAACACCAACAGCGCAGCATGGGTGCAGCACAGAAACACGGCCAGTGGCGAAAGGCACGCGAAACCTACATTATCAAGCGCCGCTGCTTGTTTGGAGGCAGCCTCTCGGCCGCCGTCCTCGAATTCCCCTCGCCGTCGATACTACACCACGGAGCACACACCCCATTTGCGCATGTGGTAGCCGGGCTTTCAAGAGTACGCGTTCACCTCAGTCCACGGCATTTTCTTCGTGACTAATTACACCGGGTCGGTACGCCGCATTCACGCTGTTGCGGAAATATGGCACGTTATTATCGACGCCGGGCAACACCGGTGCCCCGCCTGCAATTTTGCTGTCTCGGTCCAAGGAATACGGGACACTCAGCGGAAGCTAGCAACTAGTCGCCAGGCGGAGACCTCAGAAGCACGGCGCAGAAGCCCATGTTGGACATGTCCGCAGAAATCCTGGAGGCGTACTCGTGGAATTTTGTCGTGCATGCAGGATGGGGAGTTGAGCGCCAACAATGATTAAAATAATCAGTAGTCCTGCAAGCACTTCAAGAACACGAGCAGCGTAAGTTGCGACGAGCGTCCTCGAACGTAGTTCTTCCAATTCTCGGTTTCTGCGCGAATTGCTGGGAGGACGTCTACCGAGCTCAAGGAGGGCCAGGAACTCCACTCTTGAACCTCGTCCCTCTTGATTTGCCGCCAACAAGGGCGCTTCTTCAGCTGACGGTTCACCGTCCCCATCCTCGTTCCCGACATGCCAATAATTTGAACACAACGGTTCGCGTTCGTCGTGCCCTTCCGAAAGACGGCGCCATCGCGAGCCGTTTCCCCATCCTCCACCTTTCTCGATGTAGTAGCGCGAGCACCGGATTCGAATCACTACCGCCACGACTGCTGCTACAAGTGCGGCAGCAACAGCCAGCACTCGTGCTTTTGCGTTGCTCTGAAGAACACTGCGGGAGATCCAGCGCCGACTACTGGGGTTCCTACCCAGGAGGCTTCTTCGTTGTTTGCTAACTGCTTTCTGTTGCACCTGGGCCGCGGACTCTTGTGGCGGTACACCCGTGCCCGCCACGGAACTTCCGCCTACTACTGGAGATTGGTTCGCAGCTGGCACACGCTGCTTACTTGTCGCTACAGGGCCGACATACGCTCTTGTGAGCGAAGAAGCAGCTGCAGCATATGGTGAAACGGATGCCACCAGAACGAGAGGCAACACTAAACGCAGTCGGTGGCTACCCTTCCCCGTGCTACAAACGCAGCAGCCGTCCCCTGACGCACGAGTCGTCACCATCCTTCGGTGGCGCTGGCGAGGGCGGAGATTAAGGCAGACTGGAGCGGCGGACCAGACATCCTCCGGTGCACGTACCAATTTGAAAACGTTATTCGGATCTATAGAGAACTGCCACATCATGAAGGTGCTAGGTACGCTACCGGCGAGTCCTGCAGCGCAGCTTAGACGCAGCCGTGTAAAATTTGGCAGTCGCGCAACTCCGATGTCGCTTTTTTTTAGTGGGCGCCGCAATCTTCGCTCCTACATAACTCAAGCCGGTATCCCGCCGGTGACCTGAGCCTCCCACTGGGGCGCCGCCGCGCCCGGCCCGCGACGACGTGCGCAGTGCGCAGCCGGGCGGAGCTCCGGGCTCGCGGCTTCTCTGGTGACGCTGAGTCGGCTGTATGTTTTAGCAGCCGTGAAAAGACGTGCAACTACTTTCTCACGTTTACCGTTCGCCAGCGCTCTGACCTAGCAGTGCTGCCGGTGTGGTGGCAGACGTACAGTGTCCTTCGTTCGGCGGAATGTGCCGGCGCCTTCGCTTCGCGCTGCTGTGGGGTTCGGCGGCGGAAGAGCGGCGACCGTATGCACTCCCCACCACAGAAATCAATGCCCTCGACTCTCGCCAGCCTGCCGTTACCACTCCATCGTGTTGCTAGCCTAAATAGCCAGTAATCAGTTTGTAACAACCATAGGAGACCAGCGGAGACTTTCGATATTCGCACGTGATTCTTGTGCCGGAGGCAAATACGACTCAACACGAAGACGTCGCGCCGCGAGGGTCGATCACACGCCTGCTTTTTGACCTGGCAGATGCACAGCGCTCTTGTCGGATGTCGTCGGTGCCGAGTTGTTCTCGTTTCATTCTTCTTTATAAGAACCATCGACGGCAGACTCTGTCTGGACTCGCTTGTGACGTGTGGTCGTGGACAGCGGACTGAGGGCGAAGGTCGCTCTCGTTTCGTGTGCAGAGGTCCCCTGCCGGCAGCGCACACGATCGATCAACCGCGCCCCGCCAGCTAGAATCGCCGCCGTGCACAGCGGCTGGGAGACCACTTTAATCAGTGTTGCCTCCTTCGGCGGACGCCCAGTGTCATTCTGCTGACAAATTCCACGAGCGATGACACACGTGCCGCTGGAGCATTGTTATTCGCTGCCCAATTTTTCTGGAAATTTCCTTAAATGACGTACGTAGCCGAGCAGAACCATAATTGAACAAAACGTGGGCGGGTCCTGCTTCACAGGTAGGCGAGACCGCATTTCGGCTGCTAGACTGTGAAGCTCACACGTCGGCCTCACCGAGCTCTCTGCAGCTGTCCGGGGAATGAGGACAACTCTACAAGAACACTGCGAGGGGAGTTACAGCTGCGCGGACTGCACTTGTTTAAGGTCAGCATCTAGCTGAATTGTCCGCGCATGACGTGAGTTCACTTCGAGGCACGATGTCCTACGGTGGGCTACGGAACGGTGTGCCGCCAAGGGTCTTCGCGCAAAGGATGCGCACTTTTGACAGCTCGCGAGCCTGTACCAGCTCCAAGCATGCGCTGTCAGGCAGGAGGAACGGCATCGGCTGTAAAAGACTGCGTGTGCTCTCTCGTACGGTGGCAATTTACTGTGCACGCGAAGGATAGCCAGCTATGAGGAAAGCTACTGCAGTGCAAAGCCGTACCCTGTTTCGCAGGGCCTGTACAGAGAAGACGGCAGGTACGCCAGAGAGCGCGCGCAAGTCTTCAGACCAAGTAGGCCACTCGCCTGCGGAACTGGCAAGGACTGGCTAGAGCTGCTTGCGCACACGTCTCGATGTATGCAGAACACAGCCTCTCGCTCAGGAGGATGGTGACTGGCGTTAGCCGTTGGGCAATTCACGAATTGCGCGTCTCTCGAGCACGACCCCGCTAGAAGACCTACGGGCGCTACATCTTTAGCGAATACCACGGATGCAAGTGGACATACGCAGGTGTCCGAGGCATCCGCACGTCGTTAATGTACGTACATGTACGCTATCGGGTGAGTGAGGGCAGCCGTTGCTACGCGTAGTCTACGTGGGCGGAGTGGGATATATGCAGCGGGCAGAAGGCCTCCGTACAGCACGGGAGTACGCGCTGATGCGCCGTCCCGGGGGGGGGNGTTGTTAATGTACGTACATGTACGCTATCGGGTGAGTGAGGGCAGCCGTTGCTACGCGTAGTCTACGTGGGCGGAGTGGGATATATGCAGCGGGCAGAAGGCCTCCGTACAGCACGGGAGTACGCGCTGATGCGCCGTCCGGGGGGGGGGGGGCGGGGGGGCGAGCCGTTGCTTTGTGAACGCTCTAGCGATGCCACTTCGAACGCTGTGAGCGCCACTTGACGGTATGTTTGCTGTAGTGGGCCATCCAGCCAACGCTTGGCGACTCCTTTTTGAAATACAGGTAAAAGCAACACCAAATTTGGAGGCTCTTAAGCGTTTTTATGCGTATCTTCCCCCGGCGTGACCGGGGTCATCGGCGAGTGCTCTTCGAAGGGTTCAGATCACGGTGAGGATGACACCCTCGCAACTCTACTGTATGGTTTGTCCTCAATATTGACAAATGATTTCGGCGCGGTGAACAGGCAATTGCTAGCCGCACTGGCCACCTCAAGCAAACTTCAATACGCATACATGAGTCGTAAGTGCAGTTACGATCAAGTGAACTGCACGCAGTAGGACCAGAACAGTTACCCTGCCGTCTACATCAGGTTCGCGCTCGTCACGGCCTTGGCGCACGACCCTCCAGGCCCCCCTCGTGGCAGACGCTGCGGTCAGCCGTCGACAGCGCCCACGTTGCCGAATTGCTGGAATCCGTTTTCATGCGCTGGGCGTTTCCACCAAACAGTACTGGTAGGAGCTGAAGCCGGCTGGCGCCTGAAGCGTATTATTCAGACATATTCTGCAGCGGAAAGTACATTCCACCACGTGGCTGTCTGGGACTGGAGACACAATGGGCGACAACTGGATGCTATTCAACTCACTTGCTTCGTCGCAGCGCTGGGGGCAGCATTCTAGGAGTGTCCTTTTCGAGGACGATAAACATCGGGCACCAGCCGCAGCGTCAGGGGAGGTGTCCCCACCCCTGCCACCGTTCCGGTCCCACGCACCATCCACGAGTTGACCGCGGCGGGCGTGTGCACCTACACCACTGCAGGCGTCAGCCCGCTGTCCTCTGTGCATCCGGCTGGCTGGATTGAAAGCCGCACGGTCTTCGTGCGCCATGGGAGCAGCCCAGTTTTCCCATAATTGACAGTGTCAGTTCTTCTTTCAGTGCAGCGTCGCCCTCGTTCGGTATGTTCTTCTGGGTTGCCTGCTCACGTTATTCAAGCAGATCTCCGCTGTGGGCACGCCATATCGCTCGTCTCCACCTGTCTCCGCCATTACGTCTTGAACGGACTACGCAGTGGAGATACCGCGTATCACCTTGACCATGCCACAGGCCTTTGCTGCAGCAGGGATTCACATTGCACTCTAGACCTTGAGCCTCTTCTCAAATCCAGGCGCGCAGCCTCCGAGGTAGGCGCTCGTGCGTGGGAACGCAAAGAGAGTCCGATGTTTTTAAATCGGGTACTGCAGCGACGCGTGATAGATGAATTGCGGCTGGAGAAAATTCAGCGGACCTGTACGGTGCTCTCGGTAGGCAAGTAAACGCCACGTTAGTTCTACTAAAGAAGCGGTAGCGCTTGCGTGGGCGTTCCCGGTGACCGGGAAGAATTCTACTTTGCGCGGGAATGGGGGCTCAAGGCGAGCCGGAAGGGGAAGTCCTATTGGAGGAGGGAGCGCTTATATTCAGCATGCGCGCGCTCATCTGAAAGCCTCTGCAGGCACCGCTAGCGACTTTTCCTTCCGTCGATTGCGCACGTCCGCTCTGTAAAAGACGCTAGAAAGTTGAATGCGGTATCCACGCTGCAGCAGTCAGAACGGCTGTGGTACACAGCCTACACCGCTGTAGCGTGCTTATGACACTCCCTGATTGTAACACGAAGAGCCTTTTGCCCCTGCTGCAGCCTCAGCGGTATACGGCGAGCCGAAGTTGAGGAGACTTCGTATCCAACGGAGTCCTGAGGGTCTTCTCTTCCTGCTGCGTCCACTGCGCCACACAACGATCCCGAATTATTGCGATTTTACAAGTTTAACGGACGTCGGAGACCTTTTCGCCATAGTCGTGCCCTCGGCACTCTATAGTGTGGCCATATTGTGGCGAGTTCATAATTCTGCAAACTGCTAAGAGCCGTCTACCTGTGCTGTATCGTCAGCACTACATAACATATGAATGCGTACCCGTGTGTCCGTTGTCCGGAACTTAGCGCTGTGAGAGCTGGCCGCTGCGTCTGCTCTGTATGTGGCGTTCCTCGCCGGCGGTGACGTGGCTTCATTCCGCGGTCTCGTAGCGTGCTTATCAGCTGACGCAAAAGGTAAGCTTTTCGCCGACGTGCTGCTATCGTGGCTCTGCCCACAATCGCTCCCGCGGTCTGCAACCGCGCCTCCACTGTTGTGTAGCCGCTAATGGCGCTCCCTTCTGCTGCTGCGCTTGGCGGCTGTTCGTCCTTGCTGCTGCTCCCGGGGTATGTTGTAGGCGGGCGTACCCCGCATTAGTACACACACAACATACAGATAGATGCATACATATATATGTATACGCCTTGATGGCGCGAGGGCACAGTGCAGGCCATCTTTTGCTGGAAACACCCTGGATACCTCCGACGCTGGTGTCTCCGGTAGTGCGATAGGCTACGCCGGTACTCGTGCTCGCGTTCTCTGTCAAAACCCACATCTCTTTCCAGAGGAAGAGTTGCACTGGATCGCCGAAAGCACCCTTTAAATACGGTGGCCCCATACTGGTGGGTTCCTGCCCGAGGTACTGGTGGGGCACTACTGATTTGTAATAGTGCACCTTTCAAAGGCGTCTTCCGCACCTCTCGATGCAACTGCCAGCGCGTACAGAGATTGGGCTGTTGTGGGCTCGCGTAACCTCACACCAATGACGGCGTGAGGTGGGACGGGATTACCCGCTGAACTTAAGCATATGATCAGCCAGCGGTGAAGACAGTAACAACGATTCTCTTACAGACGACGGGTGACGAGCGAAGAGTTCAAGGCGGAAGTCGGGTTGTATCTTCATATGTAGGCTGGAGAAGCCTTAACAAGGAGGCGCAGGGCAAAGAGTCTGAATGATAACATCAGTATAATCGAAAATCTCCTAAATGCGCTATGGTAGTGCTTCCACGAAGCATATTTTTTTGTAGAGTGCATTCATCCGCGTGTGAGCGCGACCTGTGTGATAGGTCGCACACAATGGAGGCGCGGTACCCATAGCAGGTACCCGTCTCTTCTGTTCGGCAAAGGATCCTCCCGCTGTGATCGTCACTGTCTTACTTGTGAACTGCGTCGAGTGCTCGTTGTCGCAGACGGGCTATAGAGCAAAACAAGGTCGGCGCCTTCAGCACGTCCACTGCGGCTCTGCAGCACGGGTTCCACACACTGTTGCTAAGGCTAGTATGCATGCGATAAAGGTGTACTGATTGCCTTCGTCTGCTGCAGCGTTTGTCAAAAGATAACTTCGCCACTGATACTGTAATAATGCTGACTGCCGCCAGTCCACCACGGGAACTTTCTTGAAAACACCGCCTCAGCGGCGGCGGCGCTGATTACTGCTGGGAGCTGCAGATGTCTTCGTAGTTACATGAGCCTTGACACACAGGGAAACTTCCTGCTATTGCACCTACAGCTCGTGCAGCGAGAGGCGTCTACCGCGGGTGTTTGAATACTTTGCAGGAGGCACGGGTGCGCTGGAAATAACGCGGTCTTTGACACACTAGGGAACCTACTGCAGTTTCACCTACGGCTCGTGCAGCCAGAGACATGTACCGCCGATGTCTGATTATTGTATAGGAGGCTGCAAGTGCATGTGCAGCCGCGTGATACTTAGCACGTGGAGGCTTCCTGTTGTTCAGGCCACTCCTCGTGCGGCTAGAGACACGCACTCTTGCAGATTACTGTAGTAGTTTGCAGAGAGGTGTGTAGCCACAGGGATACATTTCGGCTGAGAAGGCCAAAGAAGACTGACAGTCGCAGAGGAGTCTAATTCGCTGATAAGATATTTAGCGGGCTCGTCAGACTCCTCATTTCTACCACGCCTAGCGCAACTTTACTCCGACATATTTGCAGTCAGCTCAGCCCCTACATGCACTCTTTGAGCCGCCTTGAGGAAAGTCCAACATAGCATTGTCGGTAGAATTATTGGAAGCGCAATCTCGAAGGTTCCACGGGCGCAGTGGATGCGCGCTTGTAGCCGTCGTGCAGAACTCGCTACCAGACGAGATCATACAGGCCCTCCTTGCACGTCAGCCACTACGGGCGCATCGACCTCCTACAGCGAGCAAAGGTCTTGTCAGCGCGCTGTCAGGACCCTTCTACCGCGGCGCCGTCTGCACCTGCGCCGACGACCTACGAAAGTGAAGCATGCCATGAGCGGCCCGGGCGGGGACGTTTCTCGCTCCCTCATTGCGGGTGCTCACTTAGCATTGGCGCGCGGTGGCCCTATGCGGGAACCACACGATCTAAGCAAGATAGTTGCAGATACTAAGGCAGGGACCATATGACCGGCGGATTCGCCAGCGAGCCAGGACGTTTCTCGTTGAGAAGAAAAGCGACTACTACCTATGAGTCTTTACGCAGACGTATTTCGATAGGGGAGCCGAAGGCTGTCAACGTCAGAGTTGCAGGAGTCTTCAGACGGCTTTAACTTCGGCCCAGCTCCTACAGAGTGGCTGCTGTAGCCGGGAAGGGGCGCCGGTTGTCTGCTCACGCCGGATGCTCAAGTGAGGGCGGGTTCACTGACTTACTTGATCTCATACACACTCTCATCACCCACGAACCCCTGCGACTACACGGATTGTTAACCGTTCACATTGCAGTTGGGATGTTCCGAACGGTAGGCGCGCCGCCGGTGATTGCGTGGTAGTCTCTGACGGGGCTAGACTGCGCGGTGAGACTCTCCGTCGCAGAAGGCGTCCACACAGTGTGACCCGTCAAAGGCCTTCCCTCCTGGCAGTTAGTGTCAGCCGAGAGCGCCTCTCTTTAGCATGCACATCGTATACTA
>SJYA01003700.1:0-12074 GCA_006410615.1 Neotragus moschatus | reverse complement strand
GACCACGAATTGTTGCACAGGCACTGAACGGCTCTCACAGTCGTGCAGTCTTTTCAACTGCGGGCTTCGAATATTCAGCAAGGAAAAAAATTTTCCCCGTGGGTCTCAGCCTTCTTTCGCCTTCTCAACCGAAGTTAATTGCAAACAGTTGAGAGCTGTTATAACTATTCTCAAATAAATTCAGTTGCGCACAATGGACGGAATATCATAGTCTGAAAAATGTCCCTTTGCGGATGTGTCGGCAACCAGCTCGCCAGCCCCGACAAAGTGACAGGACGAAAGCAGTAGGTGTGCTCATCATGTTCGTGCTCTACCGTCAGTGTGCACCTGCCTGGATCACGGAGGCGGGACGCGAAGTACGCCTGTCCGGCTCTCCAAGTGGAAGCAGGTCAGCAAGCACGCGCAGCCGTCTGGTGCGTGGCGTGTTGAGACGTCTGTACACAGACGGGAGCCGAGTTCGGATGCAGTACGGTGAAATTCCTTCGGGGCGCAGAACCGAACGTACTCTACAACCGCCCGGCAAAAGCGTCCACGTCTTGCAGTGCGTCCTCTCCGGGTGCGCGGGTTGTCGCTAGCAAGCGGCAACGTTGAAGCCGCGCGGGCGCGGTGCGCCGAAGCGATCCGCAGCTTCTCCGCGACTGCGTACTGATCAGTATACAAGAAATCCAGGCATCCTGGGGCGTCCTCGGCAAAAATGTAATCTGCATTTGGTGGCGCATACTCGCTCGCACAACGACGAGGCACTCCACGGGCTACACCAGCAGGAACCGCAACGCCACAGCAGAATGCCTTATCTTCTAGCACAGATTCCGCGGAGCGCTCTGCCTGCGTTGGATCCGAAACCCCATGCGCGCCGCCGCCGTCAGGCTCACTGAAGTGCTCAATTTTCCGGTCGTCCTGTAGAGTCGACAAGTGCATCGTAGGAGACACGAGCTAAAGGGAGCCTGCTCGAGGGTGCTGACAGGGTATAATCGCAGGCTGCCGAAAGCAGTCCGTCGCAGTTCTACGTAGTGCTGAAGCACAGGTGAACGGCGGGGAAACAAGAAATATTACCCGACACGCCACTCCGAAAGCGATAGGTTGAATCTCCACGCGGCCGAGGGGCTAAGACCTTCGTAGCCGTACGCGGCTTAAAACGGCCCTCAGAGTGCAGCCCACCATGCTAGGACGCTTACTCGTTCCTCTCCTTGGTGAAAGGTATCGTGCACAACAGGATTACCCTCACGGCGTGCTCGGTTCGTGACCAAACTACCGCTGTTCCGCACTATGTAAGAGCCTAGGCCTGTTCTGAGAGCAGACAGATCACCGACGAAGGCTCACTGTCCCAAAGGTCATCACGTAGCACAGGAAGACCCAGCGGCCTTGACAGAGCTGTGTTGGGCGGCGCTTGAGATTTTTTCCGGGAAACGTCTCGTAAGTACAGCCACAAGCGACATAGCTTGTGCCCTGGACTGCTGTAGCTGGGATCGCCGTGCAACACAGAGCGCTCGCAGCCTTATGGTACCCAAATCGAAACGCGTCCCGCCGCTCAGCACGCAGCACCGGGAGACTGCGCATGGAACACAGAGTTGCTCGACTATCAGGTAGCGGTACAATGTTTTGCCGCTGTCCACTGTCCTGAGCCACGGTTCTGCGCTACGGAAGGGAAAGCGTAAAGGGCAGGGGTGGGTGCCTAACGCCAAAGGAATCCTCAGGATCACTCACGACAACCCTGCTACATTCCGGTATTCGGTTTCCTCGTCTCCTCTAAGGGCCGCCGTGCCAGCCAGTACATAAAAAACAGCAGTCGATCTCGGCGGTGAGCGTTCTTCCGCGGCGCTTGACTACCCAGGCATCTGCTTCCAGCGCGTTCAGCCACTATTACGTGCGGTGTTCCCATGCTTTGAAAAGCCGTGCAAACAGCACAAGAGGCTGGTGCGTTTCGAGAAAAGCGAGAGTGCGGTAACGTTCCGACAAAGGGACCAGACGTAGTAGACGAGTGCAGGAGATTTCACTTGCCTGTTGTATCGCGATCCGCGCCGACCTTTGAAGTCTCCTGATCTGCAACACGTACAGCGCCACATGGATGCAGCACGTAAATACAGTCAGTGGTCATGCTTGAAAAGAGGAGAAGGATTTTCACGATGGAACTGCATTGCTTGTCTGCGAGGGCGAAAACAACAGCATGGAACCGTCTAGCGAAAGCATGCGCCTACAGCGAAGGAGTACACGAGGCTGACTTGCCTGTCGTGTTGACGCTGCCGAGGGATGCTGGGAGAACATAACCTGCAGCACAACAAGCGCGAGATGGGTGCAGCGCGGAAACAACGTCAGTGGTCGCGCTCAGTAGGGAAAAGCGCACATTCGAGAGCAAGCGGCACTGCTGAAGGGCGTGTGAAAGAACAACAGGGCGGGGCGGAGAAACGAAGTAAGCGCCTGCAATGAGCCAGTACGCGGGAGCTGACTTGCCTGTCGTGTTCACAGTCGTGCGGTACGCTGAAAAGACACGACATGCAACACAAAAAGCGTAACGGTGGTGCAGCGCGGCAACAACGTAGGTGGTCACGCTCAAGACGAGAAAGCAAATTTTCAGGGTCAAGCAGCATTGTCGGACCGGCTGCGGAAGAGTCACACTATAGAACCGTCCAGCGAAGGTACGCGCCTACCGCGCCACACTGCGGGAGAGCTGACTTGCCTGTTGTGCCGACGCTCGTGGGGGCAGCTGGACTAGCAGGAACTGCAACACAGACAGCGCAACGAAGGCGCACCGCGAAAACGAAACCGGGGGTCACGAGCCAGCACACCTTCATGATAAATCAGCACTGCCTGTGTGGTAACAGCGTCTAAGCCGCACTGCCCGAAGTCGCCAATCAGCTGGTATAGCTCAGTAGTGCACAGACCGCGCTCGCGCATGTGATGGTCCGATCTTCACTAGGACGCGGTCTCCTTAGCCCATGGCGGTTTTCCCCTGGTCGGACACGCCGAGTTCGTAAGCCGACTTCAGGCTGTTACTTCAAGAAGATAGTCACACTGACACCAACGGCGGCGAGCGCCCTCCTCGTTCGCTGCCCTAGTCTGGGAAACCTCAGACACCCAACAAAAGCTACGGGGCGGGCGCCCCCCCGCGTTCCCTAGACGTATGGAGGAAGAACCTAGTGTTGAGCATGTGCACAGATGTTCGAGAAGCGTACCCGTGAAATTTGCGCTTCGATGCAGATGCTTAGGCACGGCGGCGTAGATGACTAGTAAAACGACTACTACTCCAACCACCATTATGATTCGAGCAAGTTCACGAAGGACGCGGTCCCTCGCTTCTAGATCTTCTAGAAGTCGGGCTCTGCGCGAACTGTCGCGCTGAACTTCCTGCAGCGTAGGCAGGCCCCGGAGATCGGGTGCAGGATTTTGGCTCGATGCATCTGTCGCCCACACGTGCACTTCCTGATCTCGCGAGGCAGGGTCCCCGCCTTCGGCTTCAGCGCCCGAGTACAGTGAACACAACGAATCCCGGTCGTCATGGCCTTCCGAAAGACGTCGCCACATTAAGCCGTTTGCCCGCCCTTCACGCTTCCCAGCAAAGTAGCGTAAGCACCGGATTTTAGTCAGTCCAGCTACGACTGCCGCTACAAGTGCAGCAGCAAGTGCCAGCACTCGTGCTTTCGCCCTGTTCCGGACTACAGTGCGGGGGACCCAGCGACGACTGCTGGCATTCCTCTGCACAAGTGTTCGTCGTCGCCTGCTGGGTGTTTTTCGCGGCGCGTGGGCCGTGGCGTCCTGCGCCAGTCCATCCACGCCCACTACAAAACCTCCACGAGCTGCTGGAGGCGAGCTTGTATCCGCCAGACGCTGCCTATTTGTCCGGACAGCGGCGGCATACTTCTTCGTAGGCGAAGAAGCAGCTGGAGTGAACGGTGTACCAGATGCCACAAGAGCGAGAGGCAATATCAGGAGGAGTCGGCGACACCGCCCGAGTGCGCTGCAAATGCAGGACCCCCCCGCTGGTACACGGTTAGGCACCATCTTCCGAAGGCGCTGTCAAGGGATGGGATGTGAGGGAGGCTGAAGAGCCGCACCAGGGATGCTGCGGTGCTTGTAGCTTGTCAGCAGCGTTTATGAGACTTCCAGACAATTGGCACTCCATGGAGGCACTATGTACCCGGTCAGCAAGTCTACTGCGACGCAGTGCAAAAGCGCGCCCTCGCAAAATTCGCCTACCACAGAGGTTCGGATGGGGCTTTTTGTAAAGGACGCCGAGATAGCTGCCGCTGCATGGCTGACGCAGGTTATCCCGCCGGCGGCTGAGCTGCCCAGACAGGTACCACGGCGGCCGGCTCGCGGCAGCCCGCGCGGCCGAGCGCAACTCCGGGCTCGAGATCTGTTCCTGTGAACTGAGGTGACCTTGCTAGCTTGACGGCTGTGGAGAACCCGCTAATAAACCCAGTGGCTACAATTCGCTGTCCGCCAGAGACGAAGCACTGCTGCTAGCACGGGAGATACGCACAGTGGTTCCTGCTCTGGTGTTCAGGCGAGTCGTGCGTACGCATTTTCGAGCGGCTCAATGAGCAATCGCAGGCGCTTCCCACCGCAGAATTCAATGCTTTCGACTCCGGCGAGCCTGCTGTTACCGGTCGACCGCGTCACTAACTATACTCCAGTTGGTAGCAACGGTAAGAGACTGCCGGCGACTCTTGATTTTGGCACATGGGTGCTGTGCTGGCGGCAAAATCAGAAAGATGAGATAAGAAGGCGTTCTGCCGACGGGCTCAATCGAATTGTAGCCTCCTCCATGCAAGATATGCTCGTAGAACGCTGTCAAAGGAAAGCAGATCTCCCTTTCACCCATACTCGTGCGAAGCATCGACGTGTGACTCTGCCTGGGCTCGCACGGTACGCGCGGCAGCGCGAAGCCAGCCGAAAGGTGAAGGCCGATCTCACCTCATTATGCAGACTACCCGAAGCCAGCCGAAAGGTGAAGGCCGATCTCACCTCATTATGCAGACTACCCGAGCGATGATCCACGTGCGTGCCGGACCCTCGTCTATTTGCATTCAAGGTCTTGTATTTGTGAAATCTCTCGAGTGGAGCATGTAGTGCAGCAGGGTCATCGGAGGACGAACTGTGAGTCCGCCCTACACAGATAGTCGACGCTCTGTCTGACAGCTACGCTGTACAGTTTCCCCCCGAGGTGACCAAGAGCTGTGCAGCCGTGTGAGGAATGAGGACGAGTCCACGACAACGGCCTGAGGGGGGCTTACTACCGCGCGGGCAGCACCTGTGTGAGCTGAGCATCTGTGTAATTTGTGCAAGGACGACGGCAGCTCGCTTTCACGCCCCGTCTTCTATGTGCGTCATGGCACGGTGTGCCAGCGAAGATCTTTGTCAAGATGGGCACCTGTGGAAGCTGGCGGGGCTTTGTCAATCTCAGGCTGGTGCGCTCAGGTGGAAGAACACTGGCGGTAGAACAGCGCCTAAGTACTCCTGTGAAAACACAACACTCGCGGGGCAATTACTCGTGCATCTGACGAGAAGCTGGCTTATAAGGGAGATCTCGCAGTGCAAAATTGGATTCGGTGACAGAGGCCGTACGCTGGAGACGCTAGTCCACGAGCGCGCACCAGTCTTCTACCCCAGCAGGCGGCTCTTCTGCGGGATTGATACGGATTAATTGATGTTGCCTGCTCACACGTCCCTATGCATGTGGGACACAGATTACGCTCGACAAGTGGATGACTGCGGTAAGAATAGCCCTCCTTCCTGCCCCATTCACTCTTACCAACTGTAAAATTCTTCAGAAACTTTGCGTATGTCGATCACAACGGAGTCGAACAGATGCTGCCGCTACACCGCCAGCTGAAACCACAGGTGAAAAGGCGTCTGCGCAGCTGCTAGAAGGTATTCGGACGCACTGAAAGTTCACGTTGATACCCTATTGGTCTGGCGAGGCGACGCGATGCTCTGCTTAATTTACTGGGAAGTGCCACTTCCAGCGGGACGGCGCTCTGGCCGTAGCGGACCACCGACGACATATCGGCGACTGCTTTTGTAAAGTACGCGGCGGAGCTGCTGCCTGCTTTCGTGAAGATTGTCCGCAGCAGCACTCGCTTCTGTCGTTAGCTGCTGCTGCAGAGGCGGAGGCGCTTTATCTACGAAGGGGAAGTAATTCTTGCAAGCTTGATGTCAACAGGGTGCTCCACGCTGTCGACGGATGACTTCAGCATGTCGGACTAGCAATTGCTTCCCTCCTTCGTTGCCCCCACGCCAGTTCTCTAAAGTTCACGCGCACGCATCAACTCGGTATGCGGACACCAGGCGTAAACGCGGTTATGATCAAGTTAACTTCGCGCAAGTCCAGGACAGCTGTCTTTCCGTTAGCGTCAGGAGTGCGCATGTCACAGTGTTGGCGCACGGCACCAACAGATCCTCCCAGCAGCCGCTGGTACGGTCAAGCCCCCTGTTGCTGATAGCGCTCATACTGTTCAATTGTTGAGCTTTATGCAGCTAGTGAGCGTGCACAGAAAAGTGACCTGTTATGCGCTAATGCCGCCTGACGACGGAAGCGTCTTCTTGGTACCTGCTGTCGAACAATAAAAAAGTCCAACAAGCCCCTCTGTACGGCCTTGAGAACGCAGCGGTCACTGCTCGGTACATCTAAGGCCACTTCGTTATACCGTCAGATGTGGGTTTCCTGAATTTTTTCTCCCAGAAGCGACAGACGTGGACTGCGAACTCAAGTTTACGCAGGCCTGCGAAGTCGTCTCAACTTTTGCCTTTACACTGGTGTCCAGCAGCAGCCAAGACTGGAACACGTCAAGCACGTGTACCTACACCACGGTAGGCGTCAGTGCGCTCACTATATAATCGCGCTGGCTACCGGAAGCCGCATTGCTTGCATGCGCCAGGGGGCAGGTTTATAGATCTAGTGGATTTCTGAGAGCGTCTGCCTCCGCTGCGTCTGCATCCACGGCAGCTCACGGCATGCCCAGACTGCACCTCGTTGATGATTAGCGGACTTCCGAGAGCCTTCTGCCTCCGCTGCATCCTCAGCACTGCCCAGATTGCGACACGCTGCTATATACAGCGGGATGCGGAAAGCTTTTCACCTCTGCTGCATCCTCAGCATTACAGTGTGAATGCGCCGCGCGTGGGTACGTGCCGAGTGCATGAGTGATGTAGAAGCGGGGCCGTGAATATCCCTATATAGTTGTTCCTCACATGTCATGACGTATATACGTGTCGCGCTCTCGTAGATTTATCACTTATCGCGGCAGTACGCAGATTCTCCCTCGCGCGCTATCGTGGCTCTACCTAGCATCACTCTCGCGCTCCGCCACTGTCCCCTCACAGCTGCGCGACCGAAAGTAGCAGTCCGTTCTGCGGCCCGGCTGTCGTTAACTGCTGCCGGCGGTCACCAATTCTGTGGTATGCGGACGTGACTACATACATCAGTATAAATACACACACAGACACATATGTGGCATAGATGCTATGTGTTACTGTGTTGTCCTGCATATTCTCATTTTAAATGCAGCTGTCGCTTCCTGACAACCACTGCACTATACATAGATGTATATACACGTATATATATATATACATACACGTACGCGCACGCATACATATAGGTAGATATATATTCATGTCTATATGTCTCACTGTCACCAAGCTGCGCCTATTGGCGTAATGGCTCTACGGTGCTACTAGGTTCGTTGATACCTCCTACGCCGTGGCGCCGCCGGTATATCACGATAGCACCCGCCCCAGACATGATGTACATGTCCCCCTCTTGCCGGGCTGCACCTGCCCGGCATAAAAGCTCTGTGTTGTTGCTATTGTATTCGTTCGTGGTCATACATAAGGACAGCTGCTGTCTCACGACAGTAGCAGCCCTGTAGTGTACTACAGCATACGGCGTCCTCTTCTCTCAAAGCTTTTCCCCCACATATGTAACCTCCTCTCACCAGATCGGACGCGGTCGGATGAAGCAGCAGATCAAGTTTTGCCATGTTGCTGCGATTCCCCTGCAAAAGATTCGAGCGTCAACGGCAGGCCTACGCACTAGTACTGTCGGTGCTATGTTACGTGCATACATATATATATATATACATATATATGCACATACGTATGTTTACACGCACAGCCATACACATATGTATATATATCTCGGAGGGCTGCGTGCGCTTGGCAGAGAGTCTATGACTGCCTTAGCATGTTCGACGGCGTCCAGGCTGCTCCTCTCTAGGTCTTTGACGCAAACAACGAAAGCACTTAGCTTCTAGGTTTAAGATGCTGCTTCTGTTCATGCTGCGCGGAGCAGCATCCCAAACATAAAAGCTACGCGCTTCAATCGGTCAAGTCGAAGACCTACAGCAACCGGTATTTATGCAAAAATATCCTCCTCCAGTGCATGATCAGCTCTGGAGCAGCTTAGACGTGAAAATTAAGAGACTGAGTGGCAACTCTGTATAAATATACCAAAATAAATATACGTATATTTTCGTCTCCTTGCTCACGAATTGCTGCTACTAAGGACTTCTGCTTTTCTACATGCAATCCGCCTAGAGTAGCTAGAGGAGGACAGGAGTCGATGTTAGCGGCGCGTCTGTGCACCGATGTTGTCTGCGTGATGTTACTTCATTCTTTGTTTCTCGTCTACTGCGTTCGAGAAAGAGTTACTCCTGTCCACAATTGCGGGTATAGTGATACGCAACCTGCTTACAGAAGACCACATGGAAGGGATAGGTGGGTAGTAGGGACCAACTGCACGCTTTACGACTGGTAGCTGCCGGTCTCTTGCTCCCCTTGCAAACTGCTGCCGTTATAAAGTGCTGATGTAGAGGACTGCAGCTAGCAAGAATCGTTGTTATTACATTTGCAATCTCCCTGTAGAAGAATACGATAGGAGGGAAAGAAAGGGGACCGACATCATCCCGCGGCGGCTCCTTCGCACGGACGCGCGCGTGTTGCGCCGCAGAGAAGTGTCGGAAGCGACAGGCGCACCCGGAGCAGCAGCAGGAACAGCACAAGTAACAGCAGCTGCAGCAGCAACAGTGGCGGTAGGCGCAGGCGCAGCAGCAGCGGCGCCAGCAGCAGCAGTGGCGGTAGGCGCAACAGCAGCAGCAGCAACCGCAACAGCAGCGACTGCAGCGACTGCAGCAGCGATTGCAGTAGCAGGAGCAGCAGCAGCAGCAGCAATAGCGGTAGCAGGAGCAATAGCTGCGGTAGTGGCTCCCACTAGGAGAAGAAAGAGTGGTTTGTTTCTCTTTGCGTTCTTCTTAGAGATTGAGAGAAGATAGCAGCTAATCATTCATTACGTCTGCTTAGCATTCGCAGAAGCACAAGAGCAGCGCTGTTCCCGACATCGTACTACCACGACTGCAGCACCGCCTGAGGAGCAGCAGCAGCAGTCGGCAGGAAGATCAACAGCAGCCGCAGCAGCAGGCGGATGAAGTGGAGTCGCAGCAGCGACGACTATCGTCAAAGACGACCTCCGCCTCTCTCTTTTTCTCTTTCGCTCTCCCACCCTCATAAAACTCACTCTCTTCTCAACAGAGTGAGAAGAAATGGGCACCTTTTGTTTCCAGTAAATATAGGCAATACTCTCTCTTTTCGTCTTTCCTTTTCTCTCTCTTGTTGTTTATCTGCTGCTTCTTATTGCCGGCAGTGGTAATCAGCCCCCCGCCATGCGTAAACGAGGAGGGAACTTCACCTATCCTCCGTAGGACAACAGCGGCAGCACCAGCAGCACAAACAGCGGCAGCAGCAGCAGCAGGGGGAGAACTCTGCAGCGTTGTCAGAAGTCGTTGTATTTTTAGAGGAAGGCAGCAACAAAGTAAAAACAATTGGCTTGCCGCGGGAAGCAGTATGTACTGAAGGCGGTATCCAGGAACAAGTCGACCTCTTGACGAGCAGCAGCAGCAGCACCAGCAGCAAGAAGAGCAGCGGCAGCTGCAGCAGCAGGAGCAGGAGGAACAGCCAGCAGCAGCATACCAGGGGCACCGTCGCATGAGAGAAAGATAGCAGAGCAAAAGAATTCGGTAGGGCAAACCCGCAGCAGATATCGAAACCTTTCGTAAGGATAAGTGAAAACTATCTACTTCAGGAGTGCGCGTCTTTACGTCGCCTCAGGAGCTATTGCCGCGTATTCTCGTTGGCGGACTTCAGGCAGCCAGATCATCTCCATGGTCTGCTCCAGTCGTCGGTTATATCTTATTCTCATCAGCAACGTCCTTCTCTTTTTTTTCGTCATTGGTCACCTCATCTGCTGCAGCATGTAAATCTCGGTGCAGCGTGTCTATCTTCCTGCAGCGTGTACGCCTGGCTGCAGCTTGTAGGCGTCCTCTATGAAGGAGATTGGAATCGACGATAGAAATTTACAGGCGCAGCCTATCGCATGTATCGTATCCTCCTCTGCTTGCGGTGTAGTGGCCTCGCACGTCAAAGAAGAAGAGGAGCCCTCGACACGTCTCATCTTCCATTTTGTCTTTTTCGCCGCGGCACACGGGGAGTACTGTAAACACCAAGAAGAATAGAGCAGCACGTTTGATTTCACCTCCTCGTTTGTTATTTTTCTTGATAGACGGGGGCTTTTGCGAAGGAGAGGAAGAGGAATAGAATACCACGTCTTATTCCACTTCTTTCCTCGTTTCTTTTCTCAATGGATGACGAGTACCGTGAGGAATAGAGAAACGTCGAGCAGCACGTCTCCTTGCTTGTCTTCGCCTGTTTATTTTCTCTGTAGGTGAGGGGATGGTCAACAGCATCAAGCACGATACAGCAGATTCAACGGCGTTTTGTAGCAGCAATCTGGCGATACGAATCTCCTCTCCTAGTTCTTTGCTTCACAAAACGACGAGTATCGTGAAGAAAGCGGCGGCAGCAGCAACAGCAGCATCACCCCCCCCCGTCCCTCCTCAGCTTTTGTAGGAATNGGTGAGGGGATGGTCAACAGCATCAAGCACGATACAGCAGATTCAACGGCGTTTTGTAGCAGCAATCTGGCGATACGAATCTCCTCTCCTAGTTCTTTGCTTCACAAAACGACGAGTATCGTGAAGAAAGCGGCGGCAGCAGCAACAGCAGCATCACCCCCCCCCGTCCCTCCTCAGCTTTTGTAGGAATTACCTTGCCCTACAAATTGCGTGCCACCAAGCGCGGCGTTTTTTTTTGGACAGTTCCCCTTTGAAAGACAAGCAGGGCGAAGGAAGCAGAGCGGCAGCAGCGGCACCAGCAGCAATTTCTACGTCTGTTCTAGGAGTACAAGTTTCGTACTGCTAGGCATGGCATTCTTCGCGTAGTTTGTCTTCTGCTACAAACGCAGAGGGCGAAGAAGAAGGCCGAACCTCATTGACAGCGTCAATTAAGACTCTCTTGGTGTCGCTGTTGTCCTATGACTAAACATGTCACACTTCTTCGCATAGCTCTGTTCTTCGAAAGCGGGAAGTGCTACGAAGAAGGGGCAGCTGCACCGGCAGGAGCACTACTAACAGCGATTTGTATGGCTACCTTGGCAAGGGAATTCTCGTACGACTGCCACGTACTAAGCGTCTTCGCATAGATTTTCCTTATAAAAGACGAAGAGCGTCGGTACAGAAGCAACAGCAGCGGTTGCACCGTCACCAGCGGCAGCAGCAGTACCACGACTAGCAGCTTTTTGGATGCAGCACTTCCCGCAGTACATATTCTTCCAGGTCTCAAGACGTCAACTGTTTTCACGTACTCCTTTTCTTTTATGAAGAGGGCTCTGGTGAAGGAAGCAGCGGCAGCTGCAGCTTCATTGCTAGAATTTTCTGGCTGTACAGTCCGCCTGCGACTACGCGTGTCATACTTCTTCTCATAGTTTTGTTTCATGAAGGGCGGATGTCGAAGGGAGTAACGGCAGCGGCAGCGCCGTCGGCAGCTTCGTCTAGAACGTTTGCTGGCTGTGTATTTTCCTGCGACTAGATATCTTACACTTCTTCGTCTAGTTGTATCTGCTAGAAACGACGAGTACTGCGGACGAAGCAGCAGCGGCAGCAGCAGCAGCAGCGCCATCAACAGCGTTTTCTACGAGATTTCGGCACTACAGCTCGCCTATGCGAAAGACAGAGCGCCGCCGTCAGCGT
>SJYA01003699.1:21304-80299 GCA_006410615.1 Neotragus moschatus | reverse complement strand
CTGACCTGCATACAGATTTCTCAAGAGGCAGGTCAGGTGGTCTGGTAGTCCCATTTCTTTCAGAATTTTTCAGAGTTTGTTGTGATCCACGCAGTCAAAGGCTTTGGAATAGTCAATAAAGCAGAAATAGATGTTTTTCTGGGACTTTCTTGCTTTTTCAGTGATCCAGCAGATGTTGGCAATATGATCTCTGGTTCCTCTGCCTTTTCTAAATCCAGCTTGAACATCTGGAAGTTGACGGTTCACGTATTGCTGAAGCCTGGTTTGGAGAATTTTGAGCATTACTTTACTAGCGTGTGAGATANTTTTTCAGTGATCCAGCAGATGTTGGCAATATGATCTCTGGTTCCTCTGCCTTTTCTAAATCCAGCTTGAACATCTGGAAGTTGACGGTTCACGTATTGCTGAAGCCTGGTTTGGAGAATTTTGAGCATTACTTTACTAGCGTGTGAGATAAGTACAATTGTGTGGTAGTTTGAGCTTTCTTTGGCATTGCCTTTCTTTGGGATTGGAATGAAAACTGACCTTGTCCAGTCCTGTGGCCACTGCTGAGTTTTCCAAATTTGCAGGCATACTGAGTGCAGCACTTTCACAGCATCATCTTTTAGGATTAGAAATAGCTCAACTGGAATTCCATCACCTCCACTAGCTTTGTTCGTAGTGATGCTTTCTAAGGCCCACTTGACTTCACATTCCAGGATGTCTGGCTCTAGGTGAGTGATCACACCATCGTAATTAACTTAGACATCACTGAAGAAAGGAAATATGAACTGAAATACAGGTCAGAAGAAAATATTTCAGGCTGCTGCTAACCTGAAACACAAAAGGCAAAAGAAAAATACAGAAAAAGGCATAAATGAGTTTAGATCATGATGAAAAAGTCTAATTTGTGTGTAATTCAAGTCATAGAAGGAAAGGATCTGGATTGAGCAATATTGGGGGAGATAATGGCTGGGAATTTTCCAAAACTAAACAAAGACACCAAACCACTAATTCAAGAAAACCACACCAACAGTAAAAGTGAGGGAGAAAGACAAAAAAAAAAAAATTTTAAGCAGTTAGAGGAATAAAAGTTATCAGTAGTTCCTTATTGAGAAGAAATTCACATACCATAAAACTAATGATTTTAAAGTGGACAGTGGCATTAGCACATTCACGGTGTTCTGTAACCAGCATTTCTATCTCATTTTTAAAATCTTCAAACATCCCAAAAGGCAACCCCCTACCCATTAAGTTCTTAGTCTGTATTCCACTCTCCCTTCAGCTCCTGGTAACCGCCTCATCTGTGTTCTATCTCCATGGGTATACCTGATCTGGACATTGATCTAAGTTGGATCACATGGAATATGTGACCTTTTGTGTCTAGCTTCTTTTACTTAGCATGTTCCAAGGATCATCCACACATAGTATGCATGTATCAGTAGTCCATGCCTTTGTATGGCTGAATAATAGTATAATAGTCTGTTTTGTGTGTATATACGTATATGTCACAATTTGTTCATCCATTCATCTGTTGTTGAACATTTGGGCTACTTCTACCTTTTGGCTGTTGTAAATAATACTACTATGAATTGGTATACAAGAATCTGTTTGCAGACCCCTGGCTGCACAGTGGATAAGAATCTGCCTGCCAATGCAGGGGACACGGTTTCAATCCCTAGTCCTGGAAGACTCCACACGCCACGAAGCAACTAAGCCCTTGTGCCACAGCCACTGAGCCCATGCTCTAGAGCCTGCCAACTGCAGCTACCGAACCTGCGTGCCGCAAGGACTGAAGCCCGCACACCCTAGAGCTCACATGCTGCGATACGGAGCCTGCCAGCCACAGCTACCGAACGTGCGTGCCACAAGGACTGAAGCCCGCCCACCCTAGAGCTCGCATGCCGCAATATAGAGCCTGCATGCTGCAACTACTGAAGCGCATGTCCCTGAGCCTGTGTGCAGAACCTGTTTGCTCTGCAGCAAGAGAAGTTACCACAATGAGAAGCCAGTGCACTTCAAGGAAGAGTAACCCCCACTCGCTGCAACTAGAGAAAGCTCAAGCGAAGTCACGAAGACCCAGCACAGCCAAAAATAATAAAGAAAAAGGAACCTGTTTGCATCCATCTTTTTTAGTATACTTTTAAAATTGTAATTATTTTTGGCTGTGCTGAGTCTGTTGTTGCAGGGGCTCTCCTCTAGTTGCAGAAGGCAAGGGCTGCTCTCTCATTGAGGTGCCCCAGCTTCTCACTGCAGTGGCTCCTCTTGCTGGGGAGCGCAGGCTCTAGGGCACTCGGGCTTCAGTAGCTGTGGCACGTGGGCTCAGTAGCTGCTACTCCCCAGCTCTTCAGCACAGGCTCAATAGTTGTGGCATATAGACGTAGTTGCTCCGAGGCTTGTGGGATCTTCCGGGATCAGGGATTGGACCCTGCATTGGCAAATGGATTCTTTACCACTGAGCCACCAGGGAAGCCCTGCACCCCTTCTTTTAATTATTTTAGATTTATACCTAGAAGTGGAATAGATGAGTCATATGGTAATTCTATGTTTAATTGTTTGGAGTGAAGTTGCTCAGTCATGTCCCACTCTTTGTGACCCCATGGACTGTGGCCCACCAGGCTCCTCTGTCTATGGGATTTACCAAGCAAGAATACTGGAGAGGGTTGCCAAAACTTTTTGAGGAAACTCCAAACTGTTTTCTACAGTGGCTGAAGCATTTTATATTCCCACCAGTTTCTCCACACTTTGATCAGGACTTGTTATTTTCCTTTTTTAAAAAATTATAGCCAGTTCTGGTGTTGTGTGAAGTAGCACCTGACTGTGGTTTTGATTTGTATTTCCTTAGTGACTAATGATGGAGAAGGCAATGGCACCCACTCCAGTACTCTTGCCTGGAAAATCCCATGGGCAGAGGAGCCTGGTGGGCTGCAGTCCATGGGGTCGCTAAGAGTCGGACATGACTTCACTTTCACTTTTCACTTTCATGCATCGGAGAAGGAAATGGCAACCCACTCCAGTGTTCTTGCCTGGAGAATCCCGGGGACGGTGGAGCCTGGCGGGCTGCCGTCTATGGGGTCGCACAGAGTCGGACACGATTGAAGCAACTTAGCCACAGCAGCAGCAGCAGTGACTAATGACATGGAGCATCTAGCCCAATCAGCAAGCATGTGCTTGCTGGCCGTTTGGATATGTTTTTTAGAGAAATGTCTCTGACTCCTTTGCCCATTTTCTTAATTGGATTGTCTTTTTGTTCAGTTGTTAGGGTTCTTTATATCTTTCAGATACCACACCCTTATCAGATATATTTTCTTTTGTTTCCCCTTTTTTTAACTGGAGGATAATTTCCTTAGAATGTAGCATTGGCTTTTGCTATACAGCAACATAACTCAACTCTCAGTATGCATATGTCCCCTCCATCTTGAGCCTCCCTCTCACTGCCCCCGTCTCATCCCTCTGTGTCATCACACAGCACCAGGCAGAGCCCCTGAGCTCCCAGCAGCTTGTCACTAGTTCTCTGCTTTACACGCAGTAGTGTATCTACGTCTGTGCCAGTCTCAATTCGTTCCACCCTCTCCTTCCTCCTGCTGTGTCCATAGTCTGTTCTCTACAACAAGATTTTTTTCAGTCTTTCAAGCACAAGTTTTTTATTTTGATGGAGTCCAATTTGTCTTTTTTTTTTTTCCTTTCAGTGTTTTTTTATATGTCATATCTAAGAGACCATTGCCTAGTTCAGTGTCACAAAACTTCCAAGAGTTTTATAGCTTTAGCTCTTATATTTAGATGATCCATTTTGAGTTAACATATGTATATCATGTGAGAATTGGACTATAAAGAAAGCTGAGCACCAAAGAACTGATGCTTTTGAGCTATGGTATTGGAGAAGACTCTTGAGATTCCCCTGGACTGAAAGGAGATCCAACCAGTCCACCCTAAAGGAAAAGGAAGTTTAGTCACTCAGTCGTGTCTGACTCTTTGTGACCCCATGGACTGTAGCCCTACCAGGCTCCTCCATCCACGTGATTTTCCAGGCAAGAGTACTAGAGTGGGTTGCCATTTCCTTCTCCAGATAGGAAATCAGTCCTGAATATTCATTGGAAGGACTGATGCTGAAGCTGAAACTCCAATGCTTTGGCTTCCTGATACGAAGAACTGACTCATTTGAAAAGACCCTGATGCTGGGAAAGATTGAGGGCAGGAGGAGAAGGGGACGACAGAGGATGAGACGGTTGGATGGCATCACTGACTCAATGGACATGAGTCTGGGTAGACTCCAGGAGTTGGTGATGGACAGGGAGGACTGGCATACTGCATTTCATGGGGTCACGAAGAATCAGACACGACTGAGCGACTAAACTGAACTGAACTGCTTTAAAAATGCAAAGAAGAAATTGCAGTCGGAATTATAAAATATTGAATGAAATAATAACATACCAAAACTTTAGCTGTAATACAGCTAAAGCTATTTTAGAGGGAAGTCTGTGGCTATCAATGCAAATATTGGAACAGAAGAAAGGCTAGAAATCAGTGTTGTAAACATTCCTCTCAAAGAATAAAAACAATTACAGGAAATAATAAAGATCACAAATTAACAGAAAACAAATAATCCAGAGGAAAAAAATCAACCAAGTAAAAGTTGTTTCTTTGAAAAGACTAATGAAATTGACAACATCTGATAATCAAGAAAAGGACCCAAATGACCCATAATAAGAGGGGCAAAAAAGAGGACATCACTACAGAACTTATGTACTAATACATTAAAAATAAAAATAATAAGTTTCATAGAAACAGTAAAATGAGGGTTATTAGGGGTTAGAAGGAGGAGGGGAAGGGAAATCGTTTAATGGGTATATATTTCAGATTTGCAATATGAAAAATTTCTGCAGATGCTTCTCAACAATGAATATAATTAACACTACTCAACCATACACTTTAAAAGAAAGGGCTTACCTGGTGGCACAATTGGTAAAAAAAAATCTGCCTGCCAGTGCAGGTAGATGTGAGAGACAAAGGTTTGATCCCTGGGTTGGGAAGATCCCCTGAAGGAGAGCATAGCAACCCACTTTAGTATTCTTGCCTGGAGAATCCCCATGGCCAGAAGAGCCTAGTGGGCTACAGTCCATGGGGTCACAAAGAGTCGGACACGACTGAGCAACTAAACGCAACATAGATAAGGTGGCTCACTGGTAAAGAATCCTCTTGCCAATGTAGGAGATATGAAAGTGAGTGTGATCCCTGAGTTGGGAAGATTCCCTGGAGGAGGAAATGGCAACCCACTCCAGTATTCTTGCTGGGAAAATCCCATGGACAGAGGAGCCTACTGGGCTACAGTCCACAGGGTCACAAAGAGTTGGACACGACTAAAAGTGACTTAGCACAAGCACAATACCCTTAAAAATGGCCAAGATGGCAAATTTTATGCTATGTTTTTTACTATAATAAAAAGATTAATAATAAAAGAGTATCATGGCAACTTTGTGGTAATAATCTGTAAAATTTAAATGAAACGAACAAGTTCCTTGAAAAATACTAAGTACCAAAACTGACACAGAAGAAACAGGAAATCTGAAATCTGAAACAGGAAACCTAAATTCTTTGAATTTATTACTCTGCTGCTACTGCTAAGTCACTTCCGTCGTGTCTGACTCTGAGTGACCCCATAGATGGCTGCCCACCAGGCTCCTCTCTCCCTGAGATTCTGCAGGCAGGAATACTGGAATGGGTTGCCATTCCCTTCTCCAGAATTTATTACTAAACCTAAGTAATAAAGTAATCATTTAAACTCTTCCCTCAGAGAAACACTCCAGGGGTAAGAGATTAAGAGGTACAAACCACTATGTATAAAATGAGATACAAGGATATAGAGTATGGAACACAAGGAATATAGTCAGCATTTTATAATAACTTTAAATGGAGTATAATCTACAAAAATATTGAATCACCATGTGGTATACCTAAAACTAATATAATATTGTATATATTATATTATGAATGTTGTAATATCAGACTATACTTTAATTTTTAAAATGATTTTTTTAAATTTGAACTCTAGACCTAGATAGTTTCACTATTTATAATATCTCAGGAAGAAATAAAACAATCTTACACAAATTTGTCCAGAGAATAGAAAAAGAGGAACAAACTAAGTTCCTCATTGCAGGGCTCAAGTCCTGCAATGAGACCAGCATAACATTAACGCCAAATCAGGACAAAGACATTACAAAAAGGAAAATTACAAGTTAATTTATTTTACTAATATAGATACAAATATTCCAAATGAAATATTAGCTAAATGAATTGACAATATATGAGTAGGAAAAAATATGGCCAAGTGAAAGTCATTAAAAAATGCAAGGTTGAAAATCAGTGGGATTCAACACATTAACAGAATGAAAGTGAAAAGTCATATTTTTATCTTAATAAATACAGAAAAGGCATTTGCTGAAACTCGACACCCATCCTTCCTTATCTAAGAGTATTCTTCACTGATACAAAACTAGATGGTAAGACTTTTTATAAAGGTACGATAATTAAGATTGTGAGGAATTGATACAAGGATGGACATATAGCTTAGTAGTACAGAATATGGTCCCAAAATAACCATGCGTTTATGGACACTTGATCATATGAAGGTAGCATTGTATAGCAGTGAGCATGAGAATGGTCTTTCAATCAGTGGTTGTACATCAGCTGAATATCTATAAAGAAAAGCAAAAGTCGCTCAGTCGTGTCTGACTCTTTGAGACCCCATGGACTGTACAATCCATGGAATTCTCCAGGCCAGAATACTGGAGTGGGTAGCCTTTCCCTTCTCCAGGGGATCTTCCCAACCCAGGTCTCCCACATTGCAGGCAGATTCTTTACCAGATGAGCCACCAGGGAAGCCCAGGAATACTGGAGTGGGTGGCCTATCCCTTCTCCAGGGGATCTTCCCAACCCAGGTCTCCTGCATTGCAGGCGGATTCTTTACCAGCTAAGCTACCAGGGAAGCCCTATAACAAGAAAGTGAATCTCAATTCCTACTTTACACCATACTCAAGAATGAATTTGAAGTGGAACATAGATCTAAATGTGGAAAGTAAAACAATGAAGCTTCTGAAAGATAAAACAGTATCTTCAAAACCTTGGGATAGGCAGTTTCTCACATAGGAATCAAAAGAGCACTAAACATATAACAAAAGATAGATAAATTGATCCCCACTAAAATTAAGAAATTCTGTCTGTCATAATACACTATTTTAGAAGAAAACCTATAACATTTATAGCAAAGTAATAAGTAGTCCTTATATGTTACTTACATAAAGTCATGACAAAGGACTCACACTCAGAAGAAAGGAAAAGCCTGACAACCTGATAACAAAATGAGCAAAAGACACATTTCAGGATGAGCAAGATATACAAATAGCCTAAAAACATATAAAAAAAAAAGTGTTCATCCTTTTTAGTCATCAGAGGATATAAATTAAAACCACAGTGAAATACCCACCAGAACTGCAAAAAGTTTTAAGTCAGAAAAATATCAAGAATTAGTGTAGATATAGAGCAACTGGAATTCTTAGCCACTGCTGGGGGTAAAAATTGGTGCAGCCACTTTGGAAAACGGCCAGTATATACATCTGCCTAAGACTCAGCAATTTCACCCCTAGATTAAACTGAAGAGAGCTGGATGCACGTGTGTGCAAGAGATACATAAAAATATGTGTGCATGTGTGCTAGGTCACTTTAGTCGTGTCCAGCTCTTTGCAACCGTGTGGACTGCAGCCCATCAGGCTCCTCTGTCCATAGGATTCTCCAGGCAAGAATACTGCAATGTGTTGTCATGCCCTTCTCCAGGGGAGCTTCCCGACCCGTGAAAGTCTTTTACATCTCCTGCATTGGCAGGCAGGTTCTTTACTGCTAGTGCCACCTGGGAAGCCCCCACACAGAAGTATTCCTAACAGCCGTATTCATAATAGCTCCCAACGGAAACAATACTAATGTCCACTAATAGAAGATTGGGGGGCTTCCCTGGTGATCTAATGACTAAGACTCCAAGCCACCAATGCAGGGGCCCAGGTTCAATCCCTGATCAGAGAACTGGATCCCACATGTCACAAATAAAAGATCTCCTGCCACAACTAAAAATCCCACGTGCCACACTTCAGACACAGTGCAGAGGAAAGAGTAAAAATCTTCTATTTTTATTTTTTTTAAATAGAAGATTAGATAAGTAAATTGTGGGGCAGTCACAACGTGGAGTATTACACAGCAATGAACGTGAACAAGCCGCTGCTGTATTCAATGAAAAGATGAATGTCACAACATAATATTGTCTGAGAAAATCCAGGCGTAAAAGAATATATGCTCTGTTTCTATTTATGTGAAATTAAAAATTAAAAACCAAACCATGGTCTGAAAAGTCTGAATTGTGGTTTCCCTCGGAGGAAAAGAGAAGGCCTGGTGACTGGGATCAACAGAGGTCCCTGCAGAGTGCTGATAGGGTTCTAGTCCTTGACCCAGTGATTCCACAGGCATCTCCTCTATAAAAACTCACCTAGCTGTAAACTTATACATTGTGCACAGGTGCATACAGGTCATACCTCCATTAACAGTTTACTTAGTGACATGATGTCGCCAATAGTAAGAATCAGTTAATCAGTAAACAGGGTGTTGCCAGGTGTTGAAAAATTTACCATGCTTTCTTGGCAAAGCCAGCATCATGCTTTTCTCTAAAATGCAGCTGCTTGTGTGTTCCTCTCTTGATATTTTATTTTTCTCAAGCAAACTGGTTAATAGTTGGGTAGATTACTAAATAAATTCTGACCCATGGTGGTGATTACCAAAGATTTGGTGTTAGCTGACCAACACACTAACACAAAAAAACTTAGGTCATTTCCACTTCTGGAGGCTTTAGTTCTTCCTGCAGAGCAGAAAACTTCCTCTTTTCTCAGTTTCTTTTGTTTCGTTTTTTAAATCTTTAAGCTTTAAGCCCAGGTGGACTGTGCAGACTCTTCTGAGTGCTGAGACTCAGCAATCAGAGATCAAACATCCCATCTCTTACTTGGGACTCGTCTTAAGAGGCCTGCTTATACAGATGGCAAGCATCTTTTAATTCATCTCAGTTTTTTACATGCAGAAGTTTTTAATAAGGAAAGTTAAACAAGAAGAAGTGACCATGAAATGTTTTCATTTAAAACCATATATAATATCTTTCCTCTCCTCCCTGTCCATCATATCATTTAAAAAATAAGAACGAAGTTACAGCAATTATAGTACCTTATTTCAAGACTCAAAAAGCTGTAGTAATCAGGACAGTGTTGTATTAGTGTGAAGATAGACAAATGAGGACTTCCCTGGTGGCCCAGTGGTTAAGAATCTACCTTCCAATGCAAGGGACATGGGTTCAATCCCTCCTTGGGGAACTAAGATCCCGCATGCTCCAGGGCAACTAAGTCTGCATGCCACAGCTAGAGAGCCCCCATGCCCCAACCGCTGAGCTCAGGAGCTGTGGAGCCACGTGCAGCAAATGGAGAAAGCCTGATCAACTGCCCAGAAAAAGACCACACCAATTGACTGATGGATTTTCTTTTTATTTTTTTTTTCACCTTAAAAAAAAAAAATTGGAATATAATTGCTTTACAATGTTGTGTTAGTTTCTGCTGTACAATATTATGAATCAGCCATATGTATAAATATTATTTAGAGACATGGATCAGCTCACAGTGGCTGTCTGAGAAAGGACTGGAAATTACTGGTCTTAACATGCGTAGAGTTAATCATGTAAAGGAACTTTGATATAGATAGAAACTTTTTCATGCATTCTGACCTGTCAGTCTGCCCAGCTGATGACCCTGTGCCCTCTCCTACCTCCACTGACCTGCTTAGCTCAGAACAGAAGCCTTCAAATGTATAAGTGGAATCTTTTTAAGAGCACCAGGCAGCGTTTGCCGGAAGAGCTCCAGTGATTAATCTCTTGAGGATCCAAGCACTGACATTTATCTATTTAAAGTGTGCTTACACTGAGGGATGCCTATATTCTTTTCATTATAACCCAAAATGGACATGTTTGAGAAAATGCGATGCTTTGAAGATAATCCACATTTTTTTCCTTCAAGCCAGGTGGGGAGTATAGACCTGACGACCTATTAAGTCCATTTTTCTTGCTCCTTTTCCAGGTGGTCACTTCTTTCATCGGAACTCTCTGTCCCCTCGAAGCCTGGTGTATGAAAGTGAATTCTCCACAATCGAACCATCTTTGGACATGTATGACGAGAACAAAACCTGATTTTTTAAGTGGACCGCCCCTTCCTTTTGATTTATGATCACCTTTCTTGTTTTGTATTCTTCTGTCAGTGTCCATTTTGGGAGAATGGCAGTGCTTTCCAGGCACAGGTTGGGGCTCAGGGTTACAAAGTCCCCCAGGATGAGGCTTTGAGGGCAGCTTTATTGCCCAGGCGGCCTCACGGCACGGAAAACCTCCCCAAAGCTGGCCACTGAACATGGGCCCCAAGAAGCCTGGCTGTTTCTGGAGAAGAGGTGGGGCCAAGGGGTTAAGATTGCTTTGCCAGTGGGCTCTGAATAATCACATGCTATTCTGTGGTGGGGTGACGCTGGGGTTTTTAGATAACCTTTGTGCTCGCCGCTCATAAAGCATGCTAAAGCCTATAGGCGCTGCTTCTGACTGGCGCGGGGCACACGTTGCTGGTGTGGACTGCTCTGTATTTTCCTGTCTCTTACTTTACTTCCCGTTAAAGGGCCTCCTTCTGAAGTTTCCTAGTAGAAAGCCTTGTCTTTTGCTCCTCCTCTGAGGCTGACCCTGAGCGCTGGAGTGGGGCTGCAGGCTGTGCAGGGTGGGCAGCTCTTCATGTTGTTGCTAGCCCCGCTAGCAGAGCGTGGCATAAGGTGAGCAGTGCTTCTGTGACCACTGAGACACGGAAGGTCCCGTCCCCGAGGCCGGTGGACCTGTCTTCTTGGCGGCTGCTGAGGGGTATGGGGAGGGGGTGCTCAGGAGGCCAGCTGGCCATGGTGACCCCTGGGTGACAGCCGGTGGTTGTCAGAATCCAAAAGCTCGGAGTGCTTTCTTGAGAAAAATCAACCACCTCCTTGCTGTGAGATACCACATAAGCAGCCCTCTTAAGTCTACCCACCCAGCCCAGTCCCCCTCCATCAGCCTCAGCTGAAGCATGAAGCAGGCCCAGGAGCTCAAGGCATTGCAGATGTCAGAGACACGTGTGTTCTTCCCACGTTCAAGTTACCATCTCAAGAAACATGTATCTCCAGAGTGCTCCCAACACAGAACCACAGTGAGCTAACTGATGAAACTGACTATGCATCCTTTCTGCTCAAGAACACACCATAGTTCAGCCTGTTTCTCCTATGGATATGAGCTCCGTAGAGACGTGTATGTAAGCCCTCAGCTCCACGTGCCTGGAATTTGATCTGGCAGCAAGCCACGCAGACTTGCCCTGTTATTCGTATTGACTCTGTAGGACAGAGTTTGAGGGGAACACTTGCCATTTCTCCTATGAAGCTGGCTTCTCCTGCTGAGATGTGTTGCTCAGACGCCTCAGACACAGTGGTGCCTGGAACGAAGCGCCTCAGAGAATCAGGGTTTGAGGTCACCTCCGAGTGACCAGCAGCATGCTATCATTTGAGGCTGGAGCAGTGCAGAGTTAACAGTTTTTTCTTTTTAGCTTTAACCAAGGGCTTTTATTTGGCTTTCCTTTGTACTCTAGTCTTTGTACTATAAAAATATTTTTGATAAACAGTTCCAAGAGAGTACTGTTTAGAAAGACGAGTCTGCCCCCTGGCTTTACAGTGAGAGAATGTATCTCGAGGAGAGCAGAACTGGGTCTATCAGAGGTTCCAGACACGCACCTGCATTAGTGTTTGGTTTGGCCACTTTCCAGAGAAGGTGGCTCAGTCCTGACCACGTTGTCACTACCATAACCCTGTTTTCCTGAACCAGAACCTAGATCCCAGTGGAGTGTCTTCTGATTTGTGCATTATGAAAGCATATATGTTAAATTTCACTCCAGACGTTCATTTACTGAAAAGAAATGAAATTACTTGAGAACAAACTAAAAATTTAGACCCTAAATGTCTGCCTATTCATAGAATATCTGAATTTCTGGTAAATCTAGGGCACACATTCACTGTCAAATAACCAAAGAGGCATTTCTTACGAGGAAATTCTCTCAGAATACTGCTTCAGATCCCAACTCTTTCCTAAAACTTGGGGCCACTTTCCTACTCAGCTACAAAATGTCCTGCCTTTGTCCAGAGAGTCAGACAGTAACTTCTGGAAGGTCATATCTTGCAGGAATAGGGAGGGTAGCATTTTTTGTCCCAAACAACACGTCTCTTTGCTGGAAGCTGTGCCAAGGGGAAATCCTCTGCCCAGCCCCCACCCCACCCCCAGGTATCCTGGCAGAGGGCAGGACCCCAGGCTGCTTGCAAAGCATGCACTTCTCACTGTAGGCAGTCTTGCCCATGAGAAGCTTGAGGTTCAGGGAGCAGAGTGTCTTGGAAAGTTGGGGTGTAGAGAGGTGCTTCTGCCCTGAATCTCAGTTTTTGCCAGTCTTACAGCTCCAGTGGTTGTTAGCCAGGAATGATATGATAATCTCTGACTGTCTTTTGTGGGTTTGGGGGAAAGGGGGCAGAGAGTACTATCTGAAGAATGGGAGGGATAGAGGAGTGAGCTTCTTACACCACAAACCCTCTGACCCTTCAGGAGACTGCTCTGAGCTGGGCCTGGCTCCCAGTGCTCCCTCTCTAAAGACGGGCATGGCCTCCACCCTGTCTCCAGGCCGAGCTAGGTGAAGAGCCAGCAGGCACCACAGGACAAGTGTGGAGCTGGGCCTGGAGCAGCTACATCGGTTAGCCGATCTGTGAGGAACCGGGTTGTGACAGGTAAAATGCAGACGTTACAATTTGGTGGTTTTTAACTTCCTAAGGGAAGAACTGCCCATAGCCCTGCTTTCCTTTCAGGAATGAGAGGGAGAGAGCAGAGGCACTTGGTCCAATAACAGCCAGGCTGTCCACAGTACAAGGGCTAGGCTTGCTGGTGTGCGTGGGCAGCGTGTCTATCCAGGGCTGCCCGCCTCTGCCCTCTGAGGGGGAGACAGGCTTTGCCACCAGGAGCTTGTCTTGACGAAGTCTGGTGAGTCCCACTTTTGAAGAAAGGCCTGACCCAGAGGAGTGTCACGACACACTTCCCTGAACACCCTGGTGTAGATTGATGCACCAATCTGAAGCTGACAGCCTAGCTTCCGAAAGGCGGGGCTACAAAGAGTTTCAGCAAAATAGAATAACTAAATTTGAGTAGCTTGATATTTACTGTGGGCTTTATAAGCTCTTCTCATATTTTAATACCCCTCACATCCAGTTCTTTTCTTGACTTATGTGTTATATGAAACTGGTTTTAATGGAAAAAAATCAAAATGTTATCTTGCTTGCCGTTCGCCTTTATCATCTGAGCGGTGATTCTGCAGGAAAACAAGGAGATGGTGTTAATATCCGGTCACCTGTGACAATGGTTGGTGCTCATAAACTTCATGAAACCAAAAGCACCATTTCCAGGAAGCAGCAATGAGAGGGTAAAGGTAGGAGGTTCTCACTAGGTGCCAAACACATATATGGGGAGTTACCGTGAATCCAGTGATCGTTAGGCTGTTACTAAAACTGGCACATTATCAGCCAGCTGAGATGTGAGCCCAGATGAAATGGTGGTGGGTGATGAAGAGGTTTCAGGGCGTAGATGGAAGGGTGTGGTGCAGCTCAGGAACCCCACCAGCAGGACCTGTGGTTGCTGAGGATGCCATGCAGGCCAAGGGACTGAGGCCAGCAAGGCCTTGGGTTCCCCTCCTGGGAAGGGAGAGCTTTGCTGTGGGGAGGGCCCACAGCTCAGCTTTGCAAAGAGGAGGAGCTGGAGGGGGTGAGCCAGGGAGGCCTGCAGTGCCTGGGTGCTGGCATCTGGCTGAGAGTGAGGGAGGAGGGAGTCAAGAGATTGAATCGGAAGCCTAGTGCTGGTCTCAGTGACCCAGGGGGTTGGTGGGACACAGAGGGAGAGAAACATGGGGACAGCTTAGATGTGAGGGCTGGCAGGACCTCTAGGGGAAGCACAGAGATACAGCCCTGGACCTCAGGCAGAGGTGTGGGGAGGCGAAGGTGGTCAGTGTGTGGCTCCACTGGGCATCAGAATACTGGGAAGCTGTGTTAAATGGACACAGTACCTAGAGCTACCAAAGTAGGCACTATGTCATCCAGTCCTCGGGTGCCCCAAATCTCTCCCTCCCCCGCTTCCCACACACACTCACTGGGGTTAGAGTCTCCTGAAGTGGGTATAGACAGGCTTGGGAGTCCTAAGCTAAGCTCAGATGATGCTGGATGCCAGAATAGGGTGAAAATTGCCCATTGATTTGAGAACCAGGACAATGACATTTGAGAACAGAAGGGGCTACAGACAGCAACTGACTTAGAAAAAACCACTGAGCACAACTTCCCTATTCAAGAGAAGTGGTAAGAAAAGAAAAGTGGTATTCACTTCTCTGCTGTGCCAGGAGAAGCCTTGCTAATGCCCAGAGATGGGGTTTGGGGTTATCAAACTCAGAATTCACTCCCAACTCCATATACGGGGCAACTGCTATGACATCCACAGCTTAAAATAAGTGTCTTCCCTGTTAAAGGCAGTTGTTAAAAGTGAGATGTGTCGACTTTTGCCTCTTCTTTTGGCCTTGTTGGTAAATCACTCCAAAGTCCATTTGGAAAAGGGTGAAATGAATGTCATGTTCATGGAACATCCATGGATGCGGTTAAGATTCTTTCAGCAGGACTGGAGCATGCCTTAAAGATTTTAAGTTTTGTTACAGAGAAAATTCAGGGGAAAAAGCTACAGAGGTAAGGTGCCTGTGTTTCCTTCATGAAATTGTGCTTTTTTTTTTTTTTTTTTTCTGTCCTACAAAGCAGCAGGAAAAACAAAGCATGCCAGTTCCCACAACCAGAAGAGAAAGGTTTCTCCCACAAGAGACCGTGTCCCTAGCTGGCCAGCCCCTATCACTCCTCTGGGAGTTAAGTCAGGAGGTTTGCCCTCTTTCTTAGGGGTGCCCTGAAAGATCCCCAAAGGCTGAACCTTGAAGAAGAGTCCGGTAGGTCTTCAGTGGACATGGGGTAAAAGCAGTCACCTGAATTCTCCAGAGCTGCACCCCACCAGCCTTCAGTGTTCATGGAGGAGAGGCGATGCTGTTGGTCTCGAGTGCTAAAAGAACAATGTATTTGCCCAAGACCTGACTCTCCTGGTCCCAGGAGGCCCTGGGAGGCTCCTGGTTCATAACTTGGGACTTAACTGGGGTTTTGCCTCTTGCAGTTCACAGTAGCTCAAGCCATTTTTTTCTTCACTTTGACTTGCTGGAGAGAAAGATACTTTGTGGCAAAGAGAAAACAAAGAAACTCTGAACTTCATGCAGACTTGAGTATCAGTGTTTCAGAAGGATTCCGCACTGCTGCAACCACTCGGGCCTCTGTCCCAGGTCTCCTAGTTCCTCCTATTGGATCACCCACACGCATGTCCACAAACAGACATAGGTCTGAGGTGCCACAGACCCGGCTCAGCAGTCTGAAAGGAGTAACTTTCTCGGAAACGGCAGGCCTGCGGAAGCACTGCCGGTGGCTCAGAGGCAGCAGCCAGAGCATACCTACTCAGGCCGAGGGTGGCGTCCAGCTCAGCTGTAAGCACCTTTACAAACCACACCCCTTCTTCCTCTGTGGAAGGGCCAAGAGCTGGAGGATGTCATTAGCACCCTTTTATCAGCTGCAGTGGGGTCTTGATCCGCTGGGACACAGCTTCTAGGGTCACCCCCTCATTTAATGCTGGCCCGAAATGGCTCACTTCTCACCAGTCTGCTATAGTCCACTTGGGCAGGACTGTGTGCAGGCAAGAGGCGTGCTGGTCATCTGGGAAGTCTGACTGGCTTTCATCAGCTCCTTACCCCTCGTGATAATCACTCTGTCCAGCTCTCAGCAACTAAGAGCTATCAGCATCTGTGGAGAGTTACAGATGGTTGTTCTGAGCTATTTTTACAAATTTAACCCAACATAAAGTGAATTCCAATTTGCTGTAGGACTTATCCTTCATCCATAATTATGTCCAAGTATATTTACACTTGGAGAAGAAAATGGCAACCCATTCTAGTATTCTTGCCTGGAGAATTCAGTGCGCAGAGGAGCCTGGCAGGCTACAGCCCATGGGGTGGCAAAGAATTGGACACAACTGAGCATCACACACATACACACACTTACACTACGTGATATTAAAGGGGTTTTCTAGTGACTGGGCAGTACTGAGCCAAGAGGTCTGTGGAAACAGAAGAGGTGGGGTAGGGAACCGATCACATCTCGGGCCATTTCTTTCCCAGCTGAGTGAGCTGTTCCTAAGCAGAAAGACTCACTGCCTACTGCCTGCCAGCATGGCACAGGACCAGGTCAGTGGGTGTAGCCAGTGCCAGAGTCCCAACTCCTCTGCTAGGTACCTAGCCTGAGATGACACATGCCATCCTAGAGAGAACTGAGAGGGTATCCCGTCCATTCACTCCCTGGCAGCCCAGGCCTGTCTTGCTGACCTAGTTGGAGGAGGGGCCCCCTTGGCCCAATCTCAGGGCCAGAAGCTGGTGTCTTAGGCTGAGAATGGAAAGCAGGGCCCACTTCTGAGTGGCAGTGACTCTAGCGAAGGAAACTTGACCCAGTGATTATAAAAACAGGAAAAGACTCCAAGCTGGGAAATGCTATTTGGAATATGCGGAACCCCATCATCTAATAGAACAATCACTGTTCCTAAACAAGAGAAGACGTTGGTCCAGGTCCTAGGCCACATACGTCACAATTGTTTTTTTTTTTTACCTTCAGTAGCTTTTATACTCATGTTAAAGTGAGCGCTTTCATATTTCGGCCATTCAAAGAGCTCAGCGCCTCTTCCTCCGAGTTTCTGCAAACTATGCACCACATCTCAGAGGGTGGCATACAAAACTATTTTTCTAACGATAGCACAGGTAGTTTGGGGTGGGGGAGGCTTGGGGTATACCTATATGTAGCCCACAACTTATTTTCCCACCTTGAGGGATGAAAGGGAGACTGTATACCTGAGTCTAATTTGCCATTGGATCTCTTGTACCAGAAAAAATCACATATCAAATATCCAAGAAGTAAAATTGATCATTAGCTTAATCTGGGGACTCGCTATAAGGAAGGGTCACTTTGACTAGAACACAGATACCTACAAATACAATGTGAGCTGTTTTCTTGGCAACCTTTAAAATGTTCTGGGCAGCACAACGTCTAGGTCCGTACAGTTGATGTAAGTATAATTAAATAGTGAAATTGTATGGTATATACCTATATGCCAATAGTGTATACCTGTATGTGCAGGATTTGCTAATATAACCATTTCAATAAAAACTTATTGAAAAAGATGCATTGGCCCCATGGAGTGCTGTTGGTGGAAACCCGTATCAGTGAGGACTCTCTTGGTCGCAAATGATTGAAACCCCAAGCCAAACTGGCATAAGTAAAAAAAATAGTGTGCTGTTTCCCAAAAGCTAAAATGCCATGAGTATGCATGTATCACTTATGGAATGCTTTGGCCCTCAAATACTGACACCAGGACACATCCCCTAGTCATAGCCTCATTAGCACAAGAGCTGGCCTGCCTCCCCAGGAGACCAGAATGGTATCTCCTCGACCCTGATGGGCTTGGTTGGAAGCACATGGCCATCACCGAACTAGCCACTGTGGTCAGAGAGGTAAAATGTGCCAATAGCCAAGGCCAGAATTGGCTCTTCTTTTGCAGCCACGAGTGCATTCAGCTTCCCCTGAAAGATAGGAGCTGAGAGTTGAAAGACGTGGTTGCGACAGCAAAATCATGACGCTATACAGGAAGAAACGGATGTTGGGGCAAAACCAGCAAATGTCCAATATATGTAGAAAAGAGTTGGAACCAGGAAGGTGTGGATATTAATACTACTTCTGCACTTCTTAGTATGAAATTGGCAAATCACCTGTCTGGATTTCAGTTTTATCTCTTTAATACTGACCTCAAAATACCCATCTTATAGGGTAAATGAGTGGGGATTGGATTTAAAATAATGAAAGAAGTAGGCTTAAGATCATATATCCAGTCACAGCTCAACAATTAAAACGACAACGTTATATTACAATGGGCAAAGACTCTGAATAGACATTTCTCTAAAGAAGACATACAAATGACCATCAAGTACATGAAAAGATGCTCTCTCACGGTATCTCACTGTGTGCACTGCTGCTGAACCCATCGCAGGCAAGGCACAAACTTGCAGGGAGCTGTAGGAACTGCAGATGTGTTTATTCTCTCCTGGCTGGCGCAGCAGCCCCAGCAACAGACATGGCATGACACGACCGCACACAATCACAAGGGCTTTCCAGCTGGAGCTTATACGTGCTTACAGAACAAAAGTAGCCTGTGGCCCGGCGAGTACCTTGTGACACGCCTGCACAGAGCCATAAATGATCTCAGCTGTTACATAACAATCATTATGACAAAACGTGGGGCAAGAGTGAGCAAGCTGGGCTGAGAGAAACTGACCACAGCCATCTTGGCTAATTTGCTCTTTCCCCACAGATGCTTAATATCAAAAATCACTAGGGAAATGCAAGTCCAAACCACATGAGATACTACTTTATATCTACTTGGTGGCTATAATAAAAAACATAGTAACAAGTGTCGACTAGATATGGAGAAACTGCAACCCTCACACATTACTGCTGGGAATGTGAAATGGTGCAACTGCTTTGGAGAACAGTTTACAGTTCCTCAAACACATAGCTTTAGTATATGGTCCAACAATTCTACTCTTATGGGTCTACCCAAGAGAACGGAAAATATGTTCACCCAGAAACTTGCACACAGATGTTCATAACAATGTTATCCATAACAGCCAAAAAGGGGAAATAACCCACATGTCCATCAACTGGTACATGGCTAAATAAAATGTGGTATATATAAGCAATGGTATATATAAGCAATTCCGCCATAAAAAAGAATGCTAAAACGCAGATGAACATTGACTACATTACAGTAAGTGAAAGAGGCAAAACACAAAAGGCTGTATGAACCGTATGACTTCCTTTATTGTGCGTCTTGGCACTCACACTGATCACTGAACCCAGGGTAGGTAAGGCACAACAGGGGAAGCTAGAAGAAGACTCGAGGAGCTGCGGGGACTGCAGGCATGTTTATTCTTTCCAGGCAGCGGCAGCCGGGAGTCTTCAAAGACTACTGATATACTACGACGGACAAAAGCAGCCCACGGACAAGTAGGCGTGCAGGCCCAGTGCTACCAAGGTCAGCATCATCGCTGTTTACAGAACATAAGGTATGAGGCTGTGACAAAGTGGGGCAGGAGAGCCTGGCTGACACCGTATTGTCAGTCACCCTCTCCAAAATATGAAATGTCCAGAATAAGCAAAATTATAAGGATACAGATGGACTGATTTCTGGGGGTCGGGGGTGGAAGAGGTTGGGGTATAAGGAATGACTGCAAAGAGCTAAGAAGTTCCTTTTTGAAATGATGAAAATATCCTGGAATTCTGCTGCTACCTCCCAGCCTAGCGTGCTGTGCTCTCTGCCTGTTCCCATCAGGGCTTTGCCTTCCTCCTGGCATCAGATTCCCTCCTTCACAAGACAGTGTTTACGGTCACACAACTTTGGGAATATACTAATCACTGTCTTGTGAATTTTACAGCAGTGAGGTTTATGGGAATGTGAATTCCATCTTTGAAATTAAGGGAGGAAAATGAAGTAGGCTTAGCACATTCTAAGTGCTCAATAAATTTTTTTTTTCCTTCTCATAAGGAATAGTTCTCCAAAGGTTGTCTCCAGATTAGCAGCATCCGTATCACCTAGGAGCTTATTAGAAATGCAGATACTCTGAAGTGGGGCCCAGCAATCTGCTTTAAGGAGCCCTCCAGTGATACTGGTGGACAGTCAAGCAGCTGCACCATTTCACCTTCCCACCAGTAATGGGTGAGGAATGAAGGCACAAACTAACCCTTTACCTCCCCTCAGGGGGTTAGCAAGTACAGTTGACCCTGGAACAACACAAGTTAAGGGCACCTACCCTTTGAGAAGTTGAAAAATCTGAGCCTAACTTAATGGCTCTCTGAATCCAAGGTTCCCCTCTATCTACAGTTTTGCCTCTGAGGATTCATCCAACCAGCAATCATGCAGTACTGGTAGTGTTTAAATATTTTTTTAAAAAACGAGAATATAAGTGGACCAGTGCAGGTCAAACCCTAGTTGTTCAAAGGTCAACTGTACTACCAAATTCTTAAGGGTAGATTACTTTCCAGAAAGTACAACACAGATCAGTTTAAGCTTCCAAGGTCTTAAAACAGGCCTCTGCATTCTGGACGTTGGTTCAGATTCTCAAGCGATATTTCAGAAGACTTAATCACTCTGGCTGTTAACCATAAAACTACCTAGTCATACCTGTATCTATTCATATAAATATTAGATTCTTAATAGAAACCCAATTCAAAACCACTTTAAGCCTCTATGAATGATTCTAAAGTGCACCCTTCCCTCTGGCTTCCTGCAGGACGCCGGTGGCCTAGTCCAGCAGACAGATCCTGCAACCTGTTTAGCCGTGGTGGCTCAGCAATAAAGATCCCCCTGCCAAAGAAGGAAAGCCAGGTTTGCTCCCTGGTCAAGAAGATCCTCTGGAGAAGGGAATTGCTACCCACTCCAGTATTCTTTCCCTTCTCCAGGGGAATCTTTGCAACCCAGAGATCGAACCCAGGTCTACTCGCATTGCAGGCAGATTCTTTACCAAGACTACTGGAGTGGGTAGCCTATCCCTTCTCCAGCGGATCTTCCCGACCCAAGAATCCAACCGGTTGGACTGGATTCCTACCCACTCCAGTAGTCTTGGGCTCCCCTGTGGCTGAGCTGGTAAAGAATCTGGCTGCAATGCAAGTAGACCTGGGTTGGGAAGATTCCCCTGGAGAAGGGAAAGGCTACCCACTACAGTATTCTGGCCTGGAGAATTCCAAGGACTATATATAGTTATGGGGTAGCAAAGAGTTGGACAGGACTGAGAGACTTTCACTTTCCAGTATCCTTGCCTGGAAAATCCCATCGACAGAGGAGCCTGGAAGGCTACTGTCCGTGGGGTTGCAAGAGTCCGATGTGACTTAGCGACTAAACAACAAATCTTGATTCATGCCTATTGCCCCAGGGGACATTAACACTTCCCTCTTTCACTCAAAAGGGTCTTCTGGACTGTGAGGCAATCCACCCCTCCAGGCAAGCACTGGGAGAGCAGGGATCCACGTGCCCAGCCTCCCTCTGCTGCTTACCCAAGCTGTGCACAAGCCTCCGGGGCCCCAGGCCAGGTGCTGCCCCCGACCCCAAGCCCACCCAGCCTCACTGACCCCATCCATCAAGTGAGGGGACTGCACTGGTTTCTGAGGGTCCCGCCCACTTCGGGGCTTCCTAACAACCGTGCTGGACTCCTTGAGGTTCCCCTCATCTTAGGCCCAAGCGTCAAAATGAGTTAGCACAACAGACTAACACTTTCCCAGCCACCCTTTCCAAATGTTAACAGTCAGCTAAAAATGTATTTCCAAAGGCTATTCCTTTACATTTTCCCTGCAAACCCTGGACAGGTTTTTACAAAACGCCAGGCGCCCTGCTACCTGTGAACTCAACCATTCCGGCCACAGGCCATTGGCCCCGGGACTGAACCGCTCCTCGATGAGCCGGCCGCGCGAAAGCCTGTGGCTAGAAGGCCAAGAGGGAAGCGGAGAAGGCCGGGCTCATCCGTCCTGCGAGCGGAGGCCGGGGTCGGTGGGCGGGGAGAGCGGAACCCGCGGCGAGTCCCGAGGCGCCGCTGTCCCGGCGGCCGCCAGGGGGCGCCGCCGGCCCGCGAGCCCCGCCCCGCCCGCTCCGCTCCGCGAGGCGACGGCAGCGGCGCTTCCGCCCGGCCCGCGTCGGCCGGGTGAGCGCGGCGCCGCGATGTGGCTGGGCCCGGAGGAGGTGCTGGTGGCCAACGCGCTGTGGGTGACGGAGCGCGCCAACCCCTTCTTCTTGCTGCAGCGGCGCCGCGGCCACGGCAAGGGCGGCGGCCTCACGGGTGAGAGGCGCGCGGTGGCCGGGCCTGTGGGCGCCGCCGCGGGGCGGGCGAGGAGGGAGCGCCGGCAAGGGAGGGCCGGCCGGCCAGCGCCGGACAGGCCGGGCCGCGGAGCGTCGCTGCGGACGCGCACGTCGGCGCGCGGCGGCGCCGGGAGCCGCGGGGCCGGGCCGGGAGCGGGGCGGGAGGCCGGAAAGCGGGCCGCGGGCGGGCGGTGGGGGCTGGCCGCGGGGGCGCCAGGTAAGGACGAGGCTGGGGCCTCGAGCAAGACATCTGCGCTCGCGTCAGGGGGGCGGCCGGGGAGCCTGCGGCCAAGCGGGGAGGCCAGAAGAAGGCTGGCGGCGGCCCCTGCCGGATTCGGTGCCCGGGACCTTCCCGGGGCTCAGAGGAGGCTTGTGCAGCTTCCCGGAACGGATCTCACGGCGGAGAGTTCGCGGGATCTCCTGGGCCTCTGCTTCCCCCAGGGCTTCCCAGGAGGGGCCGAGGGACACAAGCATTCCTTTCCTTCTCCTCCTCCTTTCCCCGCTCACCGAAGAATTGCCTTTTTAGTGAGATCAGAGTTCTTCCCAGCTGCTGCCTGACTCAGCTTCCATCTCTCCAGCTTCTCCTCATCCGTCTTTCCCGCTTCTTGGTGCATTGGACCTGCAGAACGAGGCTTAGCTGGATCACCGATATATGTGTTCTGATGACCTAGGCAGGGTGCCTCTTTGCCCGTCTGGCCACTACACAGGACTGCCTCTCCTGGGGTGTGTGGCATTTGGGTTCCCGGGGATGTCTCCTGGGCACTCCTTCTCCAGGTGTTGTCCAAAGTCCAGGCACTGCCACAGCAGACCTGGATCAGTCTTAGGCCAGACCAGTGCCCGTGCTCCTCTGGCCGCCCATTGTTGCCATTGAGGACCTCGGGCCCAGTGTTGCCGCATCTTCTAATTATCAAGAGGATTTTCTGTGAAATGTCCTAATGTTAAATATTAGCAGCTAATATAGCCCTGTCAGGTGCAGACAGAGGCTTTCCATGGGAGAACGCTTCCTTCAGCCTCTCCTGGGCCACCTCCTGACGTGGAAGTGTGGGGGGTTACCCGGAAGACTGTTGTCTTCAGTGCCTTGAGCCCCCTCCCAGAGGCCTCTGGAATGGCAGGAGCCAGTGCCGGACCTGCATCCTGGACTAGACTGTTGAGTGGAGGTCAGACAGCAGCCCCTCTGGAGAGACTGACCAGTGTAGAAATGAGATGCTTGGGTGCCCAGTACCTTCAGGTCTGTCAGCACACCCGTATTTCAGGCTCAGGGCCTGCTCTCTGCTCTGCATTTCCACAGGTCGTCTCAGTGCGTGGCCGGGCCCTCTGTGCTCTGCCATCCTGTGCAGAGAAGGCCGTTTCTACCACACTCATCCCTCCATGTCCCCCAAAGCAGGCTCTCCAGTTCTCCCCTGGGAACCATGCCTTGAACTCTCTGCTTTAGCTATGTTTAGTCAGTCTGGCATGGCCTTTGCTGTGGCCTTCTCTGTGCCATGATAGACATTATGGTTTCCTGAACACACACTTCTTGCAGGAGAAACAGTTCACAGTGTGGTTTTATTTGACCTGTCTTTTTAAAGACAGATGCCAACCTAGATTCTTCGATGATGACTTTGATGACATGGTCTGCCATTCAAAAGCTTTCAAGTCTTGCAATATGGATATGCCAAAGATATAGGAATTAAAAATTTCTGAGACCAGGAGAGAAACCTCAACATGAACAGTTAGAAAAAGTTTATTCCAAACACTGAAAAGGCTTGAATATGCCACTTTAACTGCAATTTACGGAAGCATTTTAGAACATTTCAGTAAAATAAACATTACAGACTCCTGACTTGGATGTATGTGAAAATTACCTTCTTTTGTAACTGATTATTTTGTTAGATTGGAAGGTGAAAAGGCAGATTAAAATGGAATATGAAACAAGTGTTAAAGTCAAGCAATAAAATCAATAGTAATTGTTCTGGTATCCATAGGAAAATGGTAACAAAATATTTTCAGATCATACCCAAAGCAGCATTTTATTAAAAGGAAAAAATAAGGACTTCCTTGGTAGTTCAGAGGTTAAGAATCCACCTGCTGGGGTTTCCCTGGTGACTCAGTGGTGAAGAATCTGCCTGCCAATGCAGGAGACACAGGTTTAATCCCTGACCCGGGAAGATCCCACGTGCTACAGAACAACTGTTGAGCCTGTGCTCTGCAGCCTGCAGGTCGCAGCTCCCGAGCCTGTGTGTCATAACTGCTGAAGCCCATGTGCCCTGGAGCCTGTGCTCTGTGACAGGAGAAGCCACTGCGGGAAGAAGTCATTGCACCACAGCTGGAGAGCAGCCCCCACTCACCACAGCTGGAGAAAAGCCCCAGCAACAAAGGCCCAGCACAGCCAAAAAGAAAGAAAATTAGTTTTTTAAAAAAGGAAAACTATAGGTCCAATATTCCTTATGAGCAACAAAGAAGAATCAGCCTGCAAATAGCAGGGGACACACGTTGTATCCCCCCCTGCTCCAGGGAGAGTCCATGGAGCAGCTGAGTCCATACTCTAGAGCCCACGCTCTGCAACGGGAGAAGCCGCCACCCTGAGAAACAGCTAGAGAGTAGCCCACACAGAGCAGTGAAGACCCAACGCAGCCAAAAATAAAAAATCAACAATAAGCAAACCTCAGATATGAACAATGGACAGGCTTTTATTTAGCTGAATCATTCAATTAATGAAGAGGAATAAATCAAATAGTTGCAAACTGTAAACATTTCCTCTGATTTATTGGGGAAATACTGATTTTGACAACTGTTGATGACATTGTGATGAGAAGGAAAACTTGAAATGTCCTAAAATGCTTCAGAGATGGAACAAAAAAAAAAAGGGACAATTTGGACAATACTAAAAATTTGCCTGTTATCTTCCAGCATGACTTTTGAGGCTACATTATCTTCCTGTTGTTGATACGGAAATTGATGTTAAATATTGTCTTATGAAAAAGACATCAAAGTATACAGCCAGAAATGTCAGAGAGACGTGTCATAAGAAATATATCTGGCAGTTAATAATCACATTGTTTTTCTGGGTTTTGTGATATTTGTGGTATTGTTTTGTTCAATATTTATTTGGTTGGTTGTGCTGAGTCTTAGTTGCAACACGTGGAATCTGGTTTCCTGACCAGGCCCCAAACCCAGACCCCTGCATCGGGAGCGTAAAGTCTTAGCCACCGGGCCACCAGGGAAGTCCTTGTTGTTTTGTTTTGTTGTACTTCCTCATTCTGACAAATGCTAGTTTTCAAATCTGATTTTGCATTTTTCTTGAAGCGGGCCTCCTGGATTATGTGAGCTTTGAGCCCCGTGAAACTTGAATCAGCCCCTGGCTGCAGGTGTTTCTGAGTCAGGAGGATGAACACGAATAAGTAGGAGGGGATTTTTTGATAGGGATCAGAAACTGGCTGAAGGCCTTTGAGGAAAAAGAAGTAGTTTAATGGACTCGATGACGCACGATGTTTCACGCTCTGGGCTGGGGCTGTGGGGCAGTGCTCCCCTCGTGGCTGCCTCCAGCTGTGCTCAGCTCCCAGCACAGCCCTCCCTCACCCTCCCCTCTCTCTGCCCTGTTGCCAGGTCTCCTTGTGGGCACCCTGGATGTGGTGCTGGACTCCAGCGCCCGGGTGGCCCCTTACCGCATCCTCCACCAGACCCAGGACTCGCAGGTCTACTGGACAGTGGCATGCGGTAGGTGCCTTGAAACACCAGGGGTGCTGGGCAGGGCCTGACCCGGAGAGGGAGGGACTGCGCCTACTGAGAATCTGGTGCTGCCCTTTATTCAGACAGCACAGGCCAGGCCAGCATCCACCTTAGGAAGGCAACATGGCTATGCACGGATGCAGGGCAGGTGGAGGTGAGTGTCACGAAGCCTGTGCCTTTCCAAGGGCTTGGCCTTGGGCAGTGTTCATGTTCTGCCAACCTCTTCACAAGATGATGCTGTTGATCATTTTTCATGTACTACATAATTTGTTAATTCACCTACTCACTAAAAGTTATCTGTAAACCCAAAAATCAATACTTGTGGTGATTTTGGACATCTGTGGAAGTGTGTGTGTGCAGAGCAGTGAAGAATTTGAATCACCAGACACACAGGCCCCCCCGCTGAGGTGGAGCAAGCCGCCTCTCTGCCTTCTGAACACGTCTCCTTTGAGAAACCTAAGCGCCGTGCTTTTCATGTTTTCGTGTTACCTGTTGATGACTCTGCTGTTTAAAATGGCCCCAAGTATAATGCGTGGCGTGTGGTGCTTTTAAGGGCAAGAAGCTGCGGTGTGCCTTACGCAGAAAATATGAGAGCAGCTTCCTTCAGGCGTGAGTTACAGTGCTCCTGGCTCTGAGTTCAGGGCCAGGGTATTAAAAGCATGTATTAAATAAGATGGCTTTAAGCAGAAAGACATAAGACAACGTAGCATTTGGATCAGTTGATGAAAATGTCGCGCCCGGAAGCTCATAGGAACTTAGCCCTGTAGCTCCCCTGGGAGCAGCAGCAAATTCAGTGTTCTAGGAAACTTTGTAGAACATAACCACTGTGAATACCGAGAACCAGCTGTGTCCTAAGAGGAAACAGCCACTCTCCTGAGAATCCAGGAGGAAGTCCCCTTTCAGCGGAACCAGCCTGGCTGAGGTCCCTGGGATAGAACAGCAGTCACATAGCTGGCTCTCAGACAGCACTGCCTGCCTGCCAGGTATGAGGACCTCCCAACTCCAGAAGGGAGAACGTTGGTTTCCCCTGTTTTAAAGATGAGGAAACTGTGCCCAGAGGGGTTAATAAACTTGCCCGAAGCTCCAAAGAACCCTAGATCAGACCCAGAGCACCTGCGTCCACTGTGCTGAGTGCCTCTCTGTGCTCCAGCCAGTGTTACTGCTCCTCAGGGTAATGTTTTTCCTTGGAGACCTGAGAAGGGGTGATGAGAGTGTTCACAGCTGGACTGCAGCTATGGGGGCTGGGACTGGGTACAGGGCACCCTGAGTGGGGCACTTGCAGGAGCCAGCGGCTGCCTGTGTGGGGGCGCCCGGGGCAGTTGATATGTGCCTGGACCAGGAGGAGCTGCTTCGTGCTGAAATGGGTCCTCGAGGCGCCCACCTGTCTCAGGGTCCTCCTTCTCAGGGAGCACAGGGAGAGGGGCGGTGGCAGTGCGGGCCGCCTCTCTGCAGAAAGAGAGACGTGCGGTTGCTCTGGGGCCTGTGGGCAGCCCCCAGGGGAGGGGTGCGCTGCACTGGGGAGCACTGTGCTCATCTGCAGGTGCCGCTTTGTTTCTGCCCACACGGCCCTTCAGGTCTCCAGAGACAGACCCCTCCTGACACCTCCCACCGAATCTTGACTCCTCAGCTTGCCATTAAAGGACTTTTCCCCTTTACATTTTAAGTACTCTTTCTGCTTTTCCAGAACTTTTTATGAGTTATCTTTTTGATTCTTAGAGCACCTCAGAGACAGGTACAGTTATTTTCACTTTATAGGGCGAAGCTGAGGCATTCCTCAGAGCCACCTCACCGGAAAGTGGCCAAACCATACTGCTAATCCAGGCTGCTCATGCCCTCAAGGAGTTGCTGGTCTGGTGGGAGAGCTACAAGGGGCTTCCCTCGTGGCTCAGTTGGTAAAGAATCTGCCTACAATGCAGGAGCCCCGGGTTCGATTCCTGGGTCAGAAAGATCTCCTAGAGAAGGAAATGGCAACGCAGTCCAGTATTCTTGCTTGTAGAATCCCATGGACAGAGGAGCCTGGCAGGCTACACTCCATGGGGTTGCAAGAGTCGGACAGAACTTAGCAACTAAACCACCACCAAAGAACTTTCAGGATCTGGTTGCCTCCATTTCTGTCTTCCTCCCCCAGCTCACACCTGGCCTTCAGCCAGACAAGACACTTGCAGGGCCTGAAGCCCTTCACCGCAGCTGCCCTGGCTGAGGTGCCTACAGCGCCCCCCGCATCCACATTGCCTCCCCCCGCTCTGTTGAGCACCTGCCTAGATGTCACACTCTGTAGAAGCTTTCCCAGACTCCCTAGAGCCACGGGCCGCTTCCCCCTCCCTTGGACCTGCGGCGTCCCCAGCAGCACTTTTGCCCTGAAGGCTTGCTGCTCTCGCACCAGACCAGCAACTCCATGAGGGTGCAGGCAGCCTGGATTAGCATTATGGTTGGTCACTTGCCAGAGAGGTGACTCTGGGCAACATGCTCAACCTAACTGTGCCTCCACTTCCTATAAAATGAAAATAACTGCCTGTTTCCAAGGTGCTCTAAGAATCAAATAAGATAATTTATAGAAAGTTCTGGAAAGACAGAAATAGCACTTAAAATTTAATTAGCTATTAATTACCAGTACCCAGCATAGAGATAGTTTCAGTATTTACTTGGTGCTAAATGATTTCCTAAAGAAAATCAGTCCTGAATATTCATTGGAAACACTTTGGCCACCTGATGCTAAGAACTGACTCGTTGGAAAAGACCTTGATGCTGGGAAAGATTGAAGGCAGGAGGAGAAGCGGACAACAGAGGTTGAGATGGTTGGATGGCATCATTGACTCAACAGACATGAGTTTGAGCAAATTTCAGGAGTTGGCAGTGGAGAGGGAAGCCTGGCGTGCGCTCATGACTGAGCAACTGAACTGAAATGAAGCTCAAGTTGCTTGTAACTAATAATTCTTTTATGTGAATATATGTACATATTTATAATTGGAGTGCAGGCAGGTCCACACAGGAATAGTGAACAAGATTCCTTTGTTTCAGGTTGCCAGCAACATGTGTGTGAGAGTTGCATCGCATGCAGATTCAACCTTCACATTCAAATGTGGGTTCTTAGCAAAAAAAGCAAGGAAAAAAGAACTCCCTCCTCCTAACAACTAGGCCTTGGCCTCTGTGCACTCGGGAAAGGAGGCCATAATAGAAATGCAAAGAAAAATGAAAAAAAAAAACAATTCATGGATGATTTAGGAGCTTCGATTTATGGTTTTCTCTTGCAATAATCATCTGTTGTTATGCTTACGTCATGATTATCACTGTTAGTATATGGTTCTGGGTTTAATCGTCTTCACATGGACATTCTCCCACAGACCCGTGGGAAAGGGTCTTTCCATGCAGTTGCTTGTTAGGGTGGTGAACTGCTTGGGTAAATGTAAAGAAACAAAAGAAATCAGCCTTAACCAAGACAGGCTCGACTGTGACTCTGGAAGACAGAGCTTGAGCAGGTAGCTGGGCCAGAGGAGATGACAGGGCCGGAACGGAGCCAGGACGGGGTCTTCAGCTGGTGGGAAGAGTTGTAGCCAGGCAGCAGAGGATGGGGTGGCCAGGGATCAAGTCTGTGGCCCACAGTCATGCGGAACGCGCGTCTCTGCTACAGCCCCCTCTATCCGAGTGTGTGGCCCAGCGACAGCGGGGCCTTCTGGGTGCCTGCGGTCGGCAGACTGTCCCAGGACACTGGAAAGGAAGCAGAGCCTTTGCTCCTTATTCTTCTGTGAATTCATTTAGAAAAGAGTTCCTAAGTGCAAACCCCCTGCCAGACACATGAAAACCCCCCAAAACTGGGGTGCCAGCGGGATGGGGAAGAGACTTGCCTCATCCCTTTACTTCTCCCGGGGCCCCTTTTCCCAGTTCCCTGATAGAGGCGGAAAAAGCAGCTGCCTCAGTCGTTGGGATGGCCCGGGGCTGCCTCTGTGTTTTTCCATCTCCACGGGGCCTGCAGTACCCTCGAGGGGCCCTCTTCCTAAGGAGGACAGGGACCTCCCTGCTAGGTGAGGCAGACCCCGGGGGCCAGCTAGCAACTGAAAGAGTCAAACAGGGGTGAAACCCCTGGAAGAGCCAGGATCCAGCTGGGATGTGAACTCAGGGGGAGGAGGAACAGTCAGAGGCCTGGATGGGGCATCTGGCTCAGAGAGAGGGAGGAGGCCTCTGGCCCAGCAGGAGACCAGCCGACCAGGGACCTGGAGTCCTGCAGGAAGCTCCCGCTGCCGTCTGTGGAGGCCTAAATTCTTGGGAGAACTGCAGTCACTTATGCCAAGTCTGACTGTCTGGCTTAATCACCTACACGTGGAAGACCACATTAAGTCCTTTTGTCTCTAAGAAAAGTAAGTAAGCAAATCTGCACATGTATAAACTATTTCTAGGACACAAGAAACTAGCAGTAACTCTTGCTCTTGGTGTTAGAGGGCAATGGAAGCTTTACTTTTTTCGTGACTCTCTAATTCTATTTGGATTTTTTTGTGTTTTTATCAGGACCATTTATGACTTTTGTTACACACACACACACACACACACACACACACATGTATATATATATGGAAAGAGTAGACAAGTAAAAGATAGTAATCTTTTTTGTATAGCAAATTAGGTCACCCATTTACAGTTCTCTCTGAGTTTATGTTTAAGGCCTGATGATTTTGTGATTTTCCTTTTCTTTATTCCACCAAACCACCCCTAGGTTCTTCCCGAAAAGAGATCACAAAGCACTGGGAATGGCTGGAAAATAACTTACTCCAGACGCTGTCCATCTTTGACAATGAGGAAGATATCACCACCTTCGTCAAGGGCAAGATACACGTAAGACTCACTCTCCATACTGGTTCTGACTCCCTTCTTTGGGCTAGCAGTATTCACCTACGTCATCCTCTGTCAACTTCAGACAACATGATATAGTTCTTTTCCTCCATGAAGCAGAGACGGAATGAGGCGTCCAGTCCTGTTCTCTCAGTATTGAAAGGGGCAGTTGAACTCATTGTTTGCAGGCCTCATCTGGCCAGCCACCGGAGTCTGACTAAGCGTGGCTGGGAGTTCCCATTCCCTTAGAGAGCAAATATGTAGAGTGTTAGAGCAAATACAGCTCTGTGTCTAGTTCCTTGGCCAACAGAGGAAGAAGATGGAAATGACAGGATAATATGAAGTATCTTTCTATCATAAAGCTAACATTACTGCAGAATGCACAGATATTTTGACCCAGCAATTGCACTCCTTGGAATTTACCCTAGAGTGTATTCATATGTGCAGAATGACATGTATCAGGATGTTCCCTGAAGCACTGTCAAGGAGCAGTGCCTCCAGTCCCGTGTTAAGAGGGAAAGCAGCTGTTCTTTCCTTTGCTAATCAAGAGCGATCATATTTGCTAACATAGTACTTATTATTTTCTATATGAATACTGTACTGAGCACCTTATATTCAGGGGACTTGACCAGTCATCTGTAATATTCTTAGTGGAATATTTTATAGGTAGAAAGATAATTATGAATGTGTAAAAACTTATCACAGCAATGTTTAGACTGTTTCCCCTTTAGGGAATAACTGGCATAGTGAGCATTTATCTGAGAATGTATGTGTGTGTATCTGCCTTTTTTCCTTTCTGGTGGTTTATTGCCTTAGGTTAGATTCCTCAGAGGGCCCTTACTAGGTCAGGGTTTATGACACAAACTTGCTTTGGGCAAGCCCTTGTGACTTCATAATGCCAGAGCTTCCTAGACCTGGGCAGATAGCACAGAGAGCTCCTCAGCAATTCTCTGTGTGCCTTGGGGTTAGTTAGGATAGGACCTGTGTTGCCTTTCTAGCTCCAGGAAACTAGGCAAAGAGAGCAGAGGCAAGTCTTCACTCTTCTACTGAACAGCTGGCCAACAGTAACAACAGCAACATTATGGAATGTTTCCCTTTTGCCAAGCCCAAACAAACTAATCAACCAAATAGACCAAAGTTCTTGATGAGTCAAATTAAAAATGGAAATTAGAAAATGTTGAGGTGAGAGGGCTTCCCTGGTGACTCAGTGGTGCAGGGTCCAATGCAGGAGACACGGGTTTGATCCCTGGGCCAGGAGGAGTCCACGTGCCATGGAGCAACTGAGTCCATGCAACACAGCTATGAGTCTGTGCTTCAGACCCTGAAAGTGCACCCAGGGGGCCTCCGAGCTGCAGTTGCCAAAGCCCAGCCACCCTAGAGCCTGTGCTCCCCGACAAGAAGAGCCCATGCAATGAGTAGCCCTCACAGTGCGACTGACGAGTTGCCCCCACACAGAACGAAAACCCAGGGCAGCCAAAAATTAATTAATTAAAAATTATTTTGTACAAAAGAGAACATGTTGAGGGAATTCCCTGGCAAGCCAGTGGTTAGGACCCAGCACTTTTACTGCTGGGACCCTGGTTTAACCTCTGGTTGGAGAACTAAGATCCTGCAAGATGCATGGTGCCGCCAAAAAAAAAAGAGAGAACTGGACAGTTACAGAAATACTACTGTATATCAGAACTTGTGAGATGTAGTAAAAGCAGCACACTGAAGGAAATGTAAAGTCTTAAGTTTTATGTTTTATAATGAGGTGATAAAAAAGAAAGGTGGAAATTAGTGAGCCAAGTGTCCAGTAAATTAGACAAATTCCAGAGAAACCAGGAAATTAGAAAGACGGAAATACAATGATCACAGAAAGATTTACTATTCACCGAAGACTCTATTATTCACCAGATTATGGTTGGCATTTTTTAGCAGTAAAGTATTGATTAAGACAGGTACCTTGTTTTTTTTAGACAGTACTATTACATATTTAATAGACTACAGTATAGTGTAGACATAGCTTCTATATGCACCGTGAAACCAAAACTATTGTATGACTTGCTTATATGGGCTTTACTGCTGTGGTTCAGAACCACAGTATCTCCAGGGTATGCCTGTAACAAAGGGAAGAAGTTAATTTCTTGGAAACTAAAGAAATGATACAGAAGAACAACAGATCAAAAAACAGATCTAAAATATAAACAAACCTGTGGCAAAAGTGATACAGGACGAAAGAGAAAAACCTCAAGCCATGTTGGGAATGAAATATTAAAAAAAAAAAGCAGAGTTTGAAAAAAAGAAAATGCCATAAACAGCTTTACACCCATAAATTATAAGAATTAAGATGGACACGATTAAAATAATGTTTTGGTTTCCGGTTGCTATTGTAACGAGTTCCCATAAACTTAGTGATTTAAAGCGGCAGAAGTTCTTAGGGCTCCCTGGTGGCTCCGTGGTAAAGAATCCGCCTGCCGACGCAGGATACACGAGTTCGACCCCTGGTCTGGGATTGTGTGCCGCAACTGTTGAGCCTGTGCTCTCGAGCCAGGAAGCCACAACTACTGACGCCCGTGCGCTCCGGAGCCCGTGCTCTGCAGCAAGAGGAGCCGCTGCAGTGAGAGGCTTGGGCACCACAGCCGGAGGGTAGCTCCCTGTCACTGCAGCTGGAGAAAAGCCCGACAGCAAGAAGACCCAGCACAGCAAACATTTAAAACACTGATTTCAAGTGAGCGCAAGCTTCTTATCTTACAGTTCTGCATGTCCAAAGTCTGAAATGAAATCTCATAGGCTAAAATCAAGCAATGGGCAAGACTGATTCTTGGAAGCTCCGAGGGGAGAATCCACTTCCTTGCCTTTTCCAGCTCTGAGGAACCTTTTAGGGCTTCCCTTTACTGACTTAGCAGTGAAGAATCCACCTGCCAATATAGGAGACACAGGTTCAGTCCCCTGGGTCGGGAAGATCCCCTAGAGANTAAAATCAAGCAATGGGCAAGACTGATTCTTGGAAGCTCCGAGGGGAGAATCCACTTCCTTGCCTTTTCCAGCTCTGAGGAACCTTTTAGGGCTTCCCTTTACTGACTTAGCAGTGAAGAATCCACCTGCCAATATAGGAGACACAGGTTCAGTCCCCTGGGTCGGGAAGATCCCCTAGAGACGGAAATGGCGCCCCACTCCAGTATTCCTGCCTGGGAAATCCCATGGACAGAGGAGCCTGGCGGGCTACAGTCCAAGGGGTTGCAAAGAGTCGGACACCACTGAGCGACTAAACAACCGCAGGAGCCATGCATTTCTTAGTTCTTGGTCCTTCCCTTTCCTTTCAACACCAGCAGCACTTACATCTTGACTGACTTGTTTAATCAGTTGGTACCTCTCTCTCAACTCTTTTGTGAATTGGGATGTAACATCTTTAGTGTGTGAGTCTCTCAGTCATGTCTGATTCTGCAACCCCGTGGACTGTAGCCCACCAGGCTCCTCTGTCCATGGAGATTCTCCAGGCAGGAATACTGGAGTGGGTTGCCATTCTCTTCTCCAGGGGAACATCTTTAGGGGGGCTGTTATCTGATCTGCCACATAATAGAACTGAAACTGAGACAAAGAAATAGAAAACTTGAATATGCCTAAAACTGTTAAAGAACTTAAATTAGTCGTTCAAAATCTACCCAGTGATCGTTACAGTGCACTTCTGTCAGCTAGCACACAAAACCCCAGTCCTGGGGGCCAGGCGGTTCGTTCCTTTGGTGGGGACGAGTACTCCAGTAGAGACCAGTGGGAAAGCAGAGAAGAATGCAGAGCAGCATGTCAGCCCCTTTGCTCCCTGCTTGGGGATCTCCCAGGTGCAGCCGAAGGAGTGGGGGCACCCGCTGATTCCCAGGAAGGGGGCCTGAAGGTACCAGTGACGGTCCATAGGCTGTCTGGCGCTCACCATCCCGCTGGTGGGGCCCCGTCTCCAGCCTCCCAGTAGGCACACTGGAGGGCAGCAGAAGCAAAGGTGGGGCCTTGGCAGTGAGGAGGGTGCTCAGGTGCAGGGCTCGCTTCTGCAGCAGTGCTCTGGGGAGGTAGACAGGCAGCTTGAGAGAGATGCTGGGGTTGCAGGCACGGTGGTGCTGTCTGTACTGAAATGGAGGTGCTGCTCTTGGGTCCTCACCCCAGCGCCTACCTGTTTTTCCTACTTGTGGAGGCAGGGACGTGAGGCTGCCAGGAGGCTCCGTGGAAGCGGCAGTCTGGGCCACACCACTTGCCTTGAATTCCTTTAGCTTATCGAATAGTCATGACCCTTGGAAGATTTACGTGTACATTTTGAGCCAGATATACTAAGAACCGTAGTATCCCCAGGTGGTTTGGCCCTGTGGCTCAGGGGGCTATCTCTGGGCACCGTGAGCCTACTAAAGATATTGGCGGGACACAGCGTTGACGCGCCCTGAGTTGGGTGGGCCCTGCAGCTGGCCCAAAGACCTTGAGCAAGGGCCAGAGGCAGCAGCCACCTGGTATGGGGAGGGGGGGAATGTCAGATACAGAACATCCTTTCGGACACTGGCATGAAGAATGCCCTTCATAGAATAGTGCCACAGCAAAGTCCCATTTGGGCAAAGAAGGAAGGGAAAGAGCAGATGTGTGTATTTGCTTAAAGGTGCATCAGTGCCAGCCTGTTTGGGAGAAAATCAGCAAAGTGGTTACAACAGCAGAGGAGCTGGAGACCCCCATCTCATTGAACTCCCTTTTCTACTATTTGCATTTTTTTTTTTTTGCCATGTTTATGTATTATATTTTTCAGGTATTTACATTAAAGTCACTAAAATGTAAATTTGAGTCTTTGCTCCGAGCTAGTAGAGAGAAAGCGCGGGGAGTTAGGGGAACTCGCCTGCTCCGTGTGGCCAGCGCCGCTGTCGGGTCTCCCTGCTTGCAGCCCTGGGTCAGTGTCCAAGCACCCCGAGTGCCGCGGGCTGATTCCCCGTGTCCTCCTCCAGGGCATCATCGCAGAAGAGAACAAGAATGTGCAGCCCCAGGGAGACGAGGACCCTGGGAAGTTCAAGGAGGCCGAGCTGAAAATGAGGAAGCAGTTTGGGATGCCCGAGGGGGAGAAGCTGGTCAACTACTACTCCTGCAGCTACTGGAAGGGCCGTGTGCCCCGGCAGGGCTGGCTCTACCTGACCGTCAACCACCTCTGCTTCTACTCCTTTCTGCTGGGCAAGGAGGGTGAGTGCAAGCGGCGGGGGCTCCCTGCGTCACCCCCACCCTCCCTGCCCAGCCTGCAGCTGGTGCTGGCATCCTCTGCACTCACCCGCCTCCTCGCCTCTAGAAAGTGCACCTCCTCCCCAGACTTCCTGAGGGCTCGGCCTCCTCGGCCCCCAGATGTTCTGTCCCCACACAACCACCAGTCTCCCCAGAAGACAGTGACCCATGAGCAGAACGCCCAGATGGAGCCAAGCATCTCCTGGCCCTTGGCTCTGTTGTGTCTGCACCAACCAGCACAGCTCCTCACATGGTGACTTTCTGCACAGGGCCTCCCCTCTTTCACGCAGATCATACCAGCCCCCCTTGTCATCCCTGAGCGCCTGCAGGTTCCATGGGGCCCTGGATGTGCGCCTCTGCACCCACCTGCTGTGGGGCCCTCTGCCCAGGAAGCCCTGGCCTCAGGACAAAGAGCAGATGCCCAGCCAGCTCCCTCTGCTGCCACGTCACCCCCAGAAAGCAGCCCCAAGGCTTCAGCTGCTCTCTGTGTTCCCTTTCCCGGGCCCAGCGCCCCGCCATGCACACGCTTGTCCCAACCTCACCTGCCTCTCCAGCCTTCACATCTGCTCACAAGGCAGGGCCAGTGTCCTCTCCGTGCCGGCCACACCATGTTGTGACTTGCCCCCAGAGCAGGACACTCCCCCTAGCTGGGGCTTTTCCTGTCCCAGGGCTCAGCTCTCTCACCTCTGCTTGTCCATTCACGCCGTCCTTCAGCCATTCTGTGGGCAAGCCCAGGAGGTTCTTGGGACTGGGAGCTGGGTCAGCCCCGCACAGCCCGGCTCGGGCTGGGCACAAGGCAGGAGTCGGGAGCCGGCCGCCCGGCCCTGCAGCAGGCTTGCCCTCATGCGGTGTCTGTCCCCCCTCCCCCGCCCCGGCGTCCAGTGAGCCTGGTGGTGCAGTGGGTGGACGTCACGCGGCTGGAGAAGAACGCCACACTGCTCTTCCCTGAGAGCATCCGCGTGGACACGCGGGACCAGGAGCTCTTCTTCTCCATGTTCCTCAACATCGGGGAGACCTTCAAGCTCATGGAGCAGCTGGCCAACCTGGCCGTGCGGCAGCTGCTGGACAGCGAGGGCTTCCTGGAGGAGAAAGCGCCGCCCAGGCCGCCGCGGCCTCACAGGAACATCTCGGCGCTGAAGCGGTGCGTTGGCCCGCCCGGCACCCTGCGTGGGAGGGGCCCGCTAAAGGGTGGTTGCGGTAGTGCTCGCCTGGCGAGAGGTTCACAGAGGCATCATCCTCAAAGCTGCCGCGGGAAACAGAGTAACTCGCCCCAGGACCGCCCCCCATCACGGGAGCCGGGCGGCCAGGGAGCGGGCGGCCCGGAGGCCGCGTCTGGAGGGCCTCAGTGAGTCCCCGCTCAGGGAGCACAGCCGCCTTCCCGCCCCGCCGATGGCTCGGCTCAGGCCCGGCAAGCGCCCTGCGCGGGTCTGCGGCCCTGCCACTCTGTGTGGGAACCAGCAGACTGAGGAGCACGTCGCGGGGCTGGCCCTCCAGGGCAGCTCTGTCCTTGCTGCTCCGTGGCAGCGGCAGGGGATGCTCGTAGGCCAGGGGGAGCTCAGAGATGGTCCGAGTGAGAGGCACGCGCTTGGGCTCAGAGACCGTGGTCTAGGCCCAGACTCTTGCACCGTCTGGCAGAATGCTGTCCAGGGATGGCAGTCACCTCACGTGACAGGGTGACTCTCAGAACCTCTGGGAAGAAAGCTAGCAGGGCGGGACTGGGCAGGCTCTGGCACTGTCCCTCGAGGGCGCCCGGCAGGCCCTGCTCAGGCTGCTGGCCACTCCCCTGGGGCCGAGGGGTGCTGGGGTGGAGGAGATGTTCACAAGGATTGGTCGCCACCGGACCGACTCACACCGTCATAGGCCCAGCGAGGGTGTGTTTCTCTTAAGCAGCAGCACACTGTGTTCTATGTTTTTTGAGGATTTTTGGTCCAAGCCACTCAGCATTTGGGATCTTAGTTCCCCAACCAGGAATTGAACCTGCCCCCCCCTCCCCCCCGTAGTGGAAGCTCAGAATCGTAGCCAGTGCACCGCTGGGGAAGCGCTAGCACCCTGCGTTTTTGTCCTCACTCCACACCTGCCTGTCGGAAAGCCCTGTCTGGGTTTCCCAGAGGGGCTGGGTCTTCCCAGTAAGAAGCAGCAGGGTGGGTGCAAGCATCTTCTGGGCACACCAGACATGCTGTTAGTTGACCGTGCCTCTGCTGACCGTACGGACGTATGCATTTTCCTCCTGGATCTTCCAGTGTCCATGTTCTATTGAACTCTGAGATCCCTGGGCACAGCTTGCTCACAGGAGGACCCCCACGAGCCTGAGTCCAGTGTGAAAGCCGAGGACATGAGGCCCCCTTGCGAGTGTATCAGCCCTGACTCCTGCCCCCTTTCCCACCACCAGAGACCTGGACGCACGAGCCAAGAACGAGTGCTACCGTGCCACATTTCGGCTGCCCAGGGACGAGCGCCTGGACGGCCACACAAGCTGCACCCTGTGGACCCCGTTCAACAAGCTGCACATCCCCGGCCAGATGTTTATCTCCAGCAACTACATCTGCTTCGCCAGCAAGGAGGAGGATGCTTGCCACCTTATCATACCGCTGCGGGAGGTGAGCCTGACGTCCTCGCCAGCTCTCCCCTGACCTGCCAGGGCACCCAGCCAGGTCCTCAGCCTGGGAAGCCACTCGGGATTTGGTGGCATGAGCAGCGAGGGCACACGGTTCAGCACCTCCCTGAGCATGTGTCCTCCACCAGGCCCCATGAGGCATAGGGCACACTGGATGCCCACTCAAGGGTCACCCTTACCTGGTGGGAAGACAGGCTATGCTTTGGCCCGCCAGCAGAGCACACACTGGTACACAAGGAAACCTTGAAAAGGACCCGCTGGGTCAGAGCCCAGTGGCCTCCTGCAGGTGAGTGTCCCTTGGTCCTGCCTCTTGGGTCTCCCAGTTGGACTTTGGCATATCCCTGCTCTGGCTGGGCCTGGAGGACACTGACCATGCCCCACCTCCATCATATCACTCTCAGAGGCCCCCTCACTGACCCCTCCTGACACCTGCCTTGGCTGGGGCTCAGGCTCTGGCAGAGTCATTGGAAGTCAGCTCTTAACCTTTCAGGAGGAGGGCGAACTCTCACCTGTAAGCCAGCTCTTACCTGTCACAGGGGGGCTTCCACAGTGATGCTAGTGGAAACAAGGCCATTTGTCCTGTGCTGCAGTGAAGGGTGTAGATAGTGAGGGGGAGCCCCCCACCACCACCACCCAGACAGAAGGCCCAGACCCTGAGGTCAAGGATAGAGCCCAGCAAGGCATACTGGCTGTTTAATTACTGAAGCACAGGAGGTTCTTAAGTTAGAACCTAAATCACAGTAGTCTGATTCTGTTTAAAACAGAACAATGGGACCTCCCTGGCCTTTGTACAAAGCCCTGAAGTTGTGGGTATAGTCGCGAATAGGCGAATAGGCGTGAGGTACTGTGCTGCCTCTGTTTCCCCAAGGGAAGTCAGAGGCAAAGACTTAAAGGAGCCACAGCTCCAGGCTGAGGGGCCCAGGGTGGCCCCAGGCCCCACACTCCATTTGGCACTAGGCCTGTGGCTTTGTTCTGGCTGCTGTCCCGACCTGACCCTGAGGTCTAGGGGCTGGCTACAGACTCATCTTAAGCCCAACTCCACTTCTCCTGAGAGGTCCTGACATCCTGACATCAGAGTGCTCTGGATAACCCAGGAAACTCTTGGAATGTGGCCACATCTGGTCAGGATGGAGGCCCCTGCCCAGCCCTGACCTCAGCGTCCCATCCAGGAGGCTTCCCAGGGGCTCCTCACTCAAAGCCAGCCACACTCAGGCATCCACTGTGCTCGGTCACTTTAGTCATGTCCAAATCTGTGGGGCCCCGTGGACTGCAGTCTCCCAGGCTCCTCTGTCCATGGCATTCTCCAGGCAAGAATTCTGGAGTTGGTTACCATGCCCTCTTCCAGGGGGTCTTCCCAACCCAGGAATCGAACCCCTATCTCTTAGTCTCCTGCAGTGGTAGGCGGGTTCTTTACCAATAGCACCACCTAGGACCGGTGAGCCAAAACTACTAGATGTCCATCAGCAGATGAATGGATAAGAAAGCTGTGGTTAATATACACAGTGGAGTATTACTCAGCCATTAAAAAGAATACATCAGAATCAGTTCTAATGAGGTGGGTGAAACTGGACCCTATTATACAGAGTGAAGGAAGCCAGAAAGAAAAACACCAATACAGTATACTAACACATATATATGGAATTTAGAAAGATGGTAACGATAACCCTGTATGCGAGCCAGCAAAAGAGACACAGATGTATAGAACGGACTTTTGGACTCTGTGGGAGAGGGAGAGTGTGGGATGATTTGGGAGAATGGCACTGAAACATGTATAATATCATATAAGGAACAAATCGCCAGTTTATGTTCGATACAGGATACAGGATGCTTGGGGCTGGTGCACGGGGATGATCCAGAGAGATGATGTGGGGTGGGAGGTGGGAGGGGGTTCAGGATTGGGAACTCATGTACACCCGTGGCAGATTCATGTCAGTGTATGGCAAAACCAATACAGTATTGTAAAGCAAAATAAAGTAAAAATAAAAATTAAAAAAAAAGAAAAAACCTCCAACCCCATTACAGATTAAAAAAAAGTTAATAGGTTTACCTGAGAAAAATATAAATTATATAAAATTTTTGTTGCTAGATTCAATCTATCAGGTTTACTTGATGATAAAAATTATATGCTATAAATGATAGAGAAAGTAAAACTGTCATGTAGTTATCCCAATGTTAAAAAAAAAATTAAAAAAAACTACTGAGCCTGCACACGAGAGAAGTGACCGCAGTGAAAAGCCCGCACTCTGCAGCGAGAGTAGCCCCTGCTCGCCACAGCGAGAGTAGCCCCTGCTCGCCACAGCGAGAGGAAGTCTGTGAGCAGCAGCAAAGACCCAGCACAGCCAAAGCTTAGTTAAGACATGCATCAGGAAGTACTGAGGGAGTGAGTGCTGAGGAGGGGAATGACTTCTTGCCTCGCTTTAGGACGGGGGCAGGCCTGTCAGCCTTGAGGGAGTTGTTCGGGGAGCAGCTGGGCTCAGGCTCTACATTCCGCCTCATGCCCCTCAGGATGGTCTTCCGAGGCTGACATCCCCACACCCATCAGCCGTGGAGAAAACGGGGCTCAGACGTGCACAGGACGCACACAGCAGTGAGTGGCAGAGTCAGGAAGCACCCAGGTCTGCAGAGCCCTGTCTCCCCGCCCCGCGCCCAGAAGGCAGCCTGGGCCCACCGTGCTCTCGCCTTCACAAAACCACATGGCTTTATATCCCAAGATGCAGACCCCCAGATGGTGTTTTTGGCTTCTCAGGTGACCATTGTGGAAAAAGCCGACTGCTCCAGCGTCCTGCCCAGCCCTCTGTCTATTAGCACTAAGAGCAAAATGACCTTTCTGTTCGCCAACCTGAAAGACCGTGAGTTCTTGGTTGAGAGGATCTCTGACTTCCTCCAAAAGATGCCATCCAAGCCATCAGGTGGCAGCCGAGCAGAGAGGAAAGCCAGCATCGTGGACGCAGCCCCAGAGGTGAGCGGGCCCCCCAGAGCAGCGGGGTGGGGCAGGGGCAGGGGGAGAGCCCTTGGGTGGAGAGGGCCCCCGCTTGGCGCTGCTGGAAAACCTCACCCAACCCTAGTCTCCGGGGTCCTGGCCATGCACAGAGGGCCCAGGGCCTCAGACCTCTGTACCCCAAGACTCCCTCAAGTCGGCCTGCCTGCCTCAAGCCTCACTCCACATGAGAAGCCATCTCTGCCTGGACCAGCCCCCTTCATCTCTGACCCTCATGAACTTATCCTGCACTGAGCCACACTGCTGAGGCCTGCCCGTTTGGGTTTATTTACCTGGCATTTCTCCCTTCAGTCTTTCTTACAGGGTTACCTTTTACTGCAGTCTCCGTACTATACCAACAGTATTAATAATTCTTTAACATCAAATACTTGTGTTGTGAGCTTCCCTGGTGGCTCAACTGGTAAAGAATCTGCCTACAATATGGGAGACATGGGTTCGGATCCTGGGTTGGGAAGATCGCCTGGAAAAGGGAAAGACTACCCACTCCAGTATTCTGGCCTGGAGAATTCCATGGACTGTGTAGTCCATGGGGTTACAAAGAGCCGGACACGACTGAGCGACTTTCACACTTGTGTTTACATTTCCCCAGATGCACATGTACTTTTTACAGTTTGATCAGATTTGAATTGAGGTGCACATAGATCATATATTTGTTACAGTTGATTGCTGTAACCTCGTTACGGGTTTCTGCTCCCATCTCTTTCTCCCTCTCCCTCACTCTCTTTTCTTGCAGTGTTTTATTGAAGGAACTGGTCATTTGTGCTGTAGAGTTTCTCACAGCCTGGTGTTTGCTGACTGCCTCCCCTGCAAGCATTTAATAGGTTCTTTTGTGCCCTATTTCTTGTAAGTTGGTGGTTGAGTGGTAAGATCCAGCTCGACTTTTGATTTGTTTATGGTGATGCGAGGTGGGGAACAGGGCACTTGTAGGCAGGATTGAGCTGTGTACTTCTACCAAGAGGTGTACAATACCTGGTTATTTGCTGTTACCGGTCATTGACAAGTATTGCCTAAGTAATGCCTGAGATAACTCATTAGGATTTCAAATGGGAGCACCCTTAATTCTATCATTTCTTCTGTTCATTTCTTCTGCTGGAATACTTTTGTATAGAGAAACCTCATCAGCTATTTGGTCACCCTGAGGCACAGTTCATATAGAAAAGGCAGAATGAATCCTTTTTTCATTCACCGGTTGTTAAAATGACAAGTTGGTTTTCTAGTATCCTCCAAATGTGACCAATTCAGCTTTTGTGTTTACTTTTTAGTATAATTATGAACTTACATATTTAAGCAAGTTGATTTGTTTCAGCTCAGGACAGTTTTTATCCTCATTCTGTCTATGACCAGAGGACAGTTATTCAGGTGGCATGAGTCCTTTTGACATTACCGTGGCCTTGTTTGATCACTTCCTTCCTTCTTGGTGTAACAAGATGTATGTGCTATTATCAATCTAGATTTGTGAAAACACTAGAAGAGTCCATATAAAAATCCACCTGTCTGGCTGCTCCAGGAAAATCAACAGCTCTGGCATTGCAGGGCCTACATTCCCACCAGGTAGCATTGGAGCCATACATTTTCCACCCGTTAGTCAATTCTCAGGACACTGTTAAGTAGACAAAGAATGGATGGGAAGGGAACAGGCAGAATCAGTGCATGTTGGAGACTTTAAGAAAGTTTCTTAGAGGAGGTTGGGCTTGAGCTGTGATTTCAGGAAATAGTGAGGTTGGTCTGGTGAAAAGGGATGTGAGCGGGAATGTTGAACTGCCTTTTCAAGGCCCCGCGCCACAGATGACGGGACCTGAGCAGCCAGCCTAAGCTTGGCCCCACGGCCCCTTCTGAGCACCTGCCCTTCTTCATCCAACACATTTTATTGCATTCCTGATAGGTGTCAGATACTCTTCTAGGCGCTAGAAATAGAACTGATTAGACAAAATCCATGCCCTTTCAGAGCTTACGTTCTAGTGAGAAAGACAAGTCAGTGAGGAAATAAACATTAAATATGTCAGGTGGCAGTAAGGGCCATGGAAAAAGTAAAACAGGATAAAAGGATCAGGATTGCCAGGGGGCAGGAGGACTCTGATCGAGTGGCACTGACGGAAGCAAGGGGCCAGCCAGGAAGTATCTGGGGAAAGGGCTGCCGAGAGGAGGGCAGACAGGGCTCAGGTCTGAGGGGCGAGAGAGAGTGGGGAGCCGGAGCATATGGAGCCCGTGGGCCTTTGTAAGCACTGAGCCTTGACTCTGAGTGAGGTGGGAGCCAGTGGAGAGTCTGGACTGGAGAAGGGACATAGTCTGTTTGTAGCAGAGCTGTTCTGGCCGTGTGTTGACAATGGAGTCAAGGTGCAGCTGTCAGTACAGTAGCCACAGATGGCTACTGAGCACTTGAGTGGCAACCAGCCCATACTGGAATGTGCTCTAAGCATAGACTGCACGCCAGAGGTAGAAGATTCAGAAAAGAAAAAGGAGAGTCCAATAGAGAGAAAACAGTCAAGAGACACAGGGAAGGCGATGGCACCCCACTCCAGTACTCTTGCCTGGCAAATCCCATGGGCGGAGGAGCCTGGTGGGCCGAAGTCCACGGGGTTACTAGGAGTCGGACACGACTGAGCGACTTCACTTTCACTTTTCACTTTCATGCATTGGAGAAGGAAATGGCAGCCCACTCCAGTGTTCTTGCCTGGAGAGTCCCAGGGACGGGGGAGCCTGGTGGGCTGCCGTCTATGTGGTCGCACAGAGTTGGACACGACTGAAGCGACTTAGAAGCAGCAGCACCAGCAGGCAAGAGACATGAGAAACAACTGAAGCAAAGAAGATCCAGTTTCTGTGTGATGTAGCTCCCCCAAAAAGGAAAAGAAAGTCACAAAATAACAACTGGTAGAAACTGTGATTCAAGAAAAGTTTTCTGAATATAAAAGAAAACTTAAACCCGCCTGGTAGGAAAGCATCTTGTACATCTGGAAAATCAGTACGAAATAGTATGTAATATGTACACACTGAGATATAATGTAGTAAAACTGTGAGACTCTAAAAATTAAAAAAATTCTTCTGGACAATCAGTCAAGAAACACCAAGTCATTTATGAAGGAATGGAAATCAGAGAGGCATCAGACATTTTCATGGCAACATTTTATACAAATAGAGCAAGATTTTTAAAATAGACGGTAAAAAATGCTGTGGTCCCTGGATTTTCTATCTGGGAAACTGACATTCAGGTATCAAGACCACAAGGCATCAGGAACATGCAGGAAATGAGGGAAGCCATCAGCTTTTGATGAGTCTAATAGTGAACAGCCTCAGACAACCAAGAAACAGCCAGAGAGGCTTTGGCAGGCGGCCTGGTGGGAGTATTGGGTGTGTATATGACACAGACGAGGAACCGGTGACAAGGCACGTGTGATTCTCTGTGCTCTGACAGCACAGAGTGGGATGCAGACGTGACAGCGGGAAGTATGCAGAGCGGAAGAAGCTCACTGACTGCCTTTTTAAGTAAGAACGAAAGTCGGTCACTCTGAATTATATGGCGGCAGGGGGAAGGATGGGGCGGGGAAAGACAGAGCTGCCGGCCAATTTCAGTATTGTCCCCAGGGGGCAGTCCAGGGTCTATAAAAAGAGGGGACCCAGGGTGCTAGATAAAGACATCATTAGGACGAAGGTGATCGTTAGGACATAAACGTACACTTTCTGACACTTTCTCAAGAAAAAAAAGTAGAGGAAGAGAGAAAGGTACAGTGAATTAAGGCAGCCCTTCCGAGGAACTTTGTAGAAAGGCCAGCCAAGACTCACAGGGGTGCCTCCAGGGACTGACTGTGGAATCAGAGTGTGATGTATACGCTGTAAAGTACGTGGACCCTAAGGGCGCAGCATGGCACGCTTTCACCAGGTGGACACAACGTGTGAGCACCATCCAGATGAAGAACAGGGAGGGCTGGTAGGGACACCAGCATGATGTCTGTACTGGCGGTAATGAATCCAGTGGAGAGGGGGTATCTTCTACACATGCCAGAAGGAGCTCCTAAAGGCCAGAGTAGGATCTTGGGCTCAAGTGGAGGGAGAGTTGGGCCTGGCATGCACAGCCTCAGATGCAGGAGGGCGGACCAGCGGGAGTGACCGTGGATGGCCGTCAAATTGCTCATGCTTCTGTGTGCTCAGATAAATAGTTGGCTGTAGAAGTGAGGAAGGCAGGTGGTTTGCAAGGTTGGTGCTGGAAGAATGGGTAAGACAGTTACTGAGGGGAAGGAGAGACAGATTGGATTAGGAACACATAGGATTCCCAGGCGTGGGCTTGGGCTCACCGTCACCCCAGGAGCCTGTCACGAGAGATGGTCATCGCGGAGGTCACATCCTCGAGTCAGTCTCCTTTCCAGCACTGAGGTTTTTGATTCTCTGCAGTGCTCTGTGGCCTGAAAGTCCATCTGTGTCCTTGTCTCTGCTGGGATCCTCGGGCCAGAAGCAGAATCTTTCAGTCTAGGGTCTTGCCCCTGGATTCAGACAGTTTGTCTTGAAAATGTGTTTGTAGTTGATCTAAAGTCCATTTTGAAAACACCAGTCATGGGCAGAGGGACAGACCATGGATGTGAGAGAAAGAAGAAAGTGAAAGCCGCTCCGTCATGTCCGACTCCTTGAGACCCAACAGGCACAGTCCATGGGATCCTCAAGACCAGAATACTGGAATCGGCAGCCTTTCCCTTCCCCAGGGGATCTTCCCATGGACATGAACCTAGCAGAATTTTCTCTCCTTTTTTCCTTTTTGTTAAAAACAGTTCTACTGAGGTAAGCTTGATGTACGTATTGAAAGAGCACAGTTTGATGAGTTTAGGATATGTTCCCTGCAAAGCAGTCACAGCTGCGGTTCTTGTATAGGGAGCATCCGTACCCCTGCTGCATACCAGATGGACCACGGCTGGGGGTCAGAGCTGATGAGCACAAGGGCAGAAATCCAGCCCTGACCGAAGCATGCAGAGCTCCCTGGCCTCACGCTCAGCTGCCTGTCAGCAGAGCTGGGCTCTCTCCACTAGACGTGGCTTTCAGCCAGGAGGTTGTCATCCCCAGTTGTGTGTGACCCCAGGATGGTGGCGCCGCCCTCTGCATCCTCCTTGGCTTGTCCTGACATTCCCCGCAAAGTGACCGACATAGTACCCCCAAGCCCCCCAGCCCAGGGGCGGCAAATATTAATTAGCTTGTGGCCACCACCCCAGGCTTCAAGGGATTCCGCAAAGTATGGGGCCAAGAGTAGAGCGAGATGTGCTGTGACCCCCTAAAAATGGGGAGCCCCTGGGGCAGCAGAAGTGGATTCAGGGGAGCCAGTGACCAGTGTCCATCCTATAGTGGTGTTCCTGCTGGTGGGCGCCCGGGGAGGGAACTGAGGGGAGAGCAGAAAGTGGGGGCTCTGGCTCTGGCCTACCTGACCCTGGGCCCTGGAGCAAGCTCCCTACACAGACCATCGCCTATGACCGTGCGCTCACCTTGAAGTCAGGGGCCTGCAGGTGGAACCCAGACCACAAGCAGGGGGACAGAAGTCTGTTATCTACACTGTACTTGAAGGGGCCTAAGAACTTACTCTCTAGCCCTGCTGGGTGGGGACTAAGGGCCACAGTTCCAGAAAGCCAGGGAAGAGCCCTGAATATCAGGGCTTCCTTCTAGACCGTTGTCCCCAGTGCTCCTCTTTCTTCTCCCAGCCGGAAATGCTCCCCAGGATATTCCCAGAACCCCCCAGGATCCATTTCTCTTGCTGTTTGGCCGGGTTCCCCCTGGGGAAGGGCCTACAGCCCTACCAGGGAGCTGTTGAGGGTTAGAGACGGCCCATGGGCAGGGACTCCACACACACACACCTGGTTCCGGGTCTGCATTTTTTATCTCTGCCTCCTGGAGCCCTAGCAGCCTTGTCAGACGCGTGGCAGACTGCTAAGGAGAGCCCGGTGTCCCAGAGGGGCCCTGGGGCTCTCTCCCAACCCTTTCCCCCGAGCTGGTCACTGTGGCCAGGGGCCTCATGGGGCTTGGGGCTCGAGGTCAGCCGTGTCTCCAGGGGTTGGCAAGGTGTGCACCCCGAGGCTGGAGCAGGAGCAGGTGCTCCCCAGGGAGTACCCATGAGTGTGGCCCATCAGGCCTTTGTAGGCAACACAGAGTTCAGAAGAACTCTCCTGGGGNACTGTGGCCAGGGGCCTCATGGGGCTTGGGGCTCGAGGTCAGCCGTGTCTCCAGGGGTTGGCAAGGTGTGCACCCCGAGGCTGGAGCAGGAGCAGGTGCTCCCCAGGGAGTACCCATGAGTGTGGCCCATCAGGCCTTTGTAGGCAACACAGAGTTCAGAAGAACTCTCCTGGGGGCTGCTTCTCTCCTGGCCCTGAGCTCACAGAGAGGGGGTCTGACGGGCTGGGCCCCAGAGCCTGGCCCAGGTGCTGGCGGGCAGTCAGGTGTGTGTTCAGCCAGAGGAGGCAGGGCTGGGCCACTTTGTGGCCTCCTGCCTGTCCCGGCGCGCCGCCCGCTGGCCGTGGGGCTGCAGCCTCGCTCAGGGCCTGCCCCGCTGCTCTGTTTCCCAGCCTTCCCCCGCGCCCCAGGAGCTGTCAGAACAGCCCGCCCACCTGACCTCGCCCCTCGGTGGCCTCCCAGGGGGCCGTGCACAGGACGCGCCAACTGCCTCCCAGGGCCTGCTCAGACTCTTCCAGAGAAACACGCCCATGGAGGACCTGGGCGCCAAGGGGGTAAGCCCTGATGGGGAGCCCCACCGCTATGCAGGCCCAGCCGGGGGGTGGGGTGGCGTCTGTGGCCCTCAGGTGACGCTGTACAGTGCCGGGGACACCCTGCCTGACCGGTGCCACAGAGCTGACCGTGGGCTTCCGACCGCCCACGGGACCCAGGGACGCTGAGGATGGTGCCGTGCACAGCACCACCCCAGCCCTCGGNTGCAGGCCCAGCCGGGGGGTGGGGTGGCGTCTGTGGCCCTCAGGTGACGCTGTACAGTGCCGGGGACACCCTGCCTGACCGGTGCCACAGAGCTGACCGTGGGCTTCCGACCGCCCACGGGACCCAGGGACGCTGAGGATGGTGCCGTGCACAGCACCACCCCAGCCCTCGGAGGAGACGTGGAGGTGGCACTGGGCCACCCCGCAGACCCCCTGTCTGCTGCTCCCCCAGGCCAAGGAGAAGATGAAAGAGGAGTCGTGGAACATCCACTTCTTCGAGTTCGGGCGCGGGATGTGCATGTACCGCACGGCGCGGACGCGGGAGCTGGTGCTGAAGGGCATCCCGGAGAGCCTCCGGGGCGAGCTCTGGCTCCTCTTCTCTGGTGAGCTGCCCTGCCTCGCAGCCCCACGCCCCGCCTCCACGCAGGAGCTCCACTGACCCCAGCCAGCCTTTGAGTGGGCAGGCAGGGACTGCCACCTTTAGAGGGCAGGTGTGTGTGCCAGGAGGGGCACACCTTCCCACCGGCCGTGGGAAGAGATCCAGCCTCTTGACCATCTCCTCTCCACGGGCAGGCTCTGACAACATTCACACCCTTGGCCACCTGAATGCTTTCAGGAGGGCAAGTCAGCCATCTGAAACGTGGTTGGGTGAATCTTCCCAGGGGCAGCCATGAGGGGAGCACTGCCTGGCACCCGAGGGCCCTGCCCGTCTGCAGTGCCTCGACGTCTCCACCCTGCCCTGTCCCTGCCCTCAAAGTCCCAGGCGGGGAGGGGGAGGGAGCCAGCTGTCAGCTGTGTCTCCACAGGGGCCTGGAATGAGATGGTGACTCACCCCGGCTACTATGCCGAGCTGGTGGAGAAGTCCACGGGGAAGTACAGCCTGGCCACGGAGGAGATCGAGCGAGACCTCCACCGCTCGATGCCCGAGCACCCTGCCTTCCAGAATGAGCTCGGGATCGCGGCCCTCCGCCGGGTGCTGACCGCCTACGCTTTCCGAAACCCCACCATCGGCTATTGCCAGGTACGGGGGCTCAGCAGGGGCAGCTGCACGGGGGCCTGGCCCTGAGTGACAGCCTCGCACACTTGCAACTGTGCCTCGGCGACCCAGAAAGATCCTGATCCCAGAAAAAGATGAAATTGGAAACAGTGTTCGTCTCTCCCTTCATCCTCATGCTGTCTCTTAAGCTATTTCCTGTGTGCTTCTGGTCTGGGTCCTGAAGGCGCTGGATCATTTCGTGTGTGTGTGTGTATGTTACACACATAACATAAAGCTTACCATCGTAATCATCTGAAGCGTACAGTTCAGTGGCACTAGGAATATCGTTGTACAGCTGTCACCTGGTCGCATTGATTTCCTGCAAATTGCCTTTTGGCAAATTGCCTAGAGTTGGGTGGGACAGTTTGTCGTTTCCAGGCTTGCTGGTTGGGAAGGGACAGCTCTGTGAGCCCCCTCACTCTCTCTGTGCCCACAGGCCATGAACATCGTCACCTCGGTGCTCCTGCTCTATGGCAGCGAGGAGGAGGCCTTCTGGCTGCTGGTGGCCCTCTGCGAGCGCATGCTGCCTGACTACTACAACACCAGGGTGGTGGGTGAGTCCCCACGGCTGCCAGCTCCCTGTGGGGGTGGCAGGCCTTCCTCAGAGCACAGCCCACAGCTGGGCTGCTGGAGGTCTTCTCAGCGCACAGCCCACCGCTGGGCTCCTGGAGGCCTTCTCGGCGCACAGCCCACCGCTGGGCTCCTGGAGGCCTTCTCGGCGCACAGCCCACCGCTGGGCTCCTGGAGGCCTTCTCGGCGCACAGCCCACAGCTGGGCTCCTGGAGGCCTCGTAACCTTGCCACCGGCAGTCATGTCTCCCACTCCATAGGTTAGAAAGCTGCAAAATCTTCACACAGCTAGAAGGTGGAAAGCCAAACACAGATCCCAGCCTTCCCTCCCCGTCTTTATGCGGATTCCCTAGGAGTTGCTGGAAGTGAGAGAAGTTAGCTTGGGGCCTACCTTCACATCCAGCTATCTCTTCATTAAACGTTATTATTGTAGAAAATTTCCAAAATCATAACTAGAGCATATAGTATATACCCCCATGTTGACTGTTATGAAGGGTAGAATCTGTGACCTTGTAAATAGACTTAATTACATATATAATTAAATCTGCTATCTAAAATGTCCTTCCTGTGCTGTTTTGGTGGGTTTCCACTCTTAGGGTCTTTCAGAATTGCCTCTGTTCCCCAGCTTCAGGTCCAGGGACACATAAGCTATTCAGGGCACTGTTTACTTCTGACACCCTAGAGAGAAATTAGTATTTCCCGAAAAGAAAATCCAAGTAAAGTGAAAGAAATCTTTTCTTTTCACACAATGGTTTGGAAGCAATAGAAAGGAAACTTATAGGATATTTTTCCTTTCTTTCTTTCTCCACCCCACCTGCCCCCTTCCAGCCCTCAGTTGTAAGCAGAGCTGGCCAGGGACCAGGGGGGCTTCTTGGACCTCAGACCCCAGGGCCCCACATGAGGGCCTGCCTGAGCCAGGAACGTGAGCTCGCTATTCAGACTCCTTTGTCTTCTCCCTAGGGGCCCTGGTGGACCAAGGCATCTTTGAAGAGCTCACAAGAGACTTCCTGCCCCAGCTCTCCAAAAAGATGCAGGACCTGGGGGTGATTTCCAGCATCTCTCTCTCCTGGTTCCTGACCCTCTTCCTCAGTGTCATGCCCTTTGAGAGCGCTGTGGTCATCGTTGACTGCTTCTTCTACGAGGGCATCAAGGTGATCCTGCAGGTGGCCTTGGCCATCCTGGATGCCAACATGGAGCAGCTGCTGGGCTGTGGCGACGAAGGCGAGGCTATGACCGTCCTGGGCAGGTAACTGCGCCAGCCTGCCTCCTCTTGTTGGGGGGCCGGCCAGTGCTCCCCTGGACCTCAGGACCAGCCCCTCCCCAGTCCTGGGTGCTCCTCAGTCAGCGTCCTGGGACTGTACCTACCACATGCTCAGCCNAGGCGAGGCTATGACCGTCCTGGGCAGGTAACTGCGCCAGCCTGCCTCCTCTTGTTGGGGGGCCGGCCAGTGCTCCCCTGGACCTCAGGACCAGCCCCTCCCCAGTCCTGGGTGCTCCTCAGTCAGCGTCCTGGGACTGTACCTACCACATGCTCAGCCTGGGGTAGACCTAGGGACACTCCAGAGGCAGGAGAGGGGCTCCTTTCTGGGAGAAGACAGAACGCCCCGGAGCAGTCATTCCTCGGGAGAAGCAGTAGTTAGAGCTGAGACAGTGGTGGACCAGAGCACACTGCCCTGGAGGGCTTGCTGGGCAGTTGGCAGGTGGGTCTAGGCCAAGCCTCCCATCTCTAGCAAAGGCTGGGTGTCTGTGACCCGCAGAGCAGTCCTGGTGCACCTTCCCTGGCTCAGGAGCATCAGTTTCTCCAGGACAGCTAGACTGGGAGCCCGTGCTGGGCCTGCTGTAGCTTCATGGGCTGACCTCTAGCTAGGCACACCTGCGGCCCAAGTCATCCTGGCCGCCGTCTCCTCCCTCGGTGCCCACGCCCCGTCCCATCCTCACAGACTCTCTGGGATCCAGCCCCTTCCCTCAGTCCCCAAAGCCTCAGAGCCAGCCCCTGATAGCCCTGCCCGGGGCCCTGTGCCCACATCGTAACAGTTGGCTCCGCACTGGTTTCATTCACCAGCATCCCACAGGGCTCTTCCTAATCAGAATCTGACTCTGTTCCTCCCCGGGGACGTGGGGATCCCCTGTGGCCCTGGTGTTTTTCTGGACAAAGGAGCTAAGTCCCCAGCCTGACCTTCAAGCCCTTCATATGCAGGTGCTCTTCTGGGGGCCTCCCTCTGGCCCAGGCCCTGAGCTCTGTACAGTCCTGCCAGCCCATGAGCATGTACTGCTCAGCCTGAAGCACCCCCAGCCCCCCAGGACTGCTGGGGACACCGTCACCTGCATGCTGAGCTGGGTCCCAGGCTGGCAGAGCTATGGCTGCTCTGCTGTCGGCCATGCCGGCTCTCTGTCCTGAGCCCGGAAGACAGGCAGGCTGTGGGCAGAGTGGGCAAGGGGTTTCCATGCCCGTCTCCCACACCAGACAGAGACAGGGCCCTTCCCCCAGAGCAGGGCCTGAGCAGGATCAGGGTCGGGGCCAGTGGGTGTGGGGGACCCACTGCTTTCTCCCTCCTGAGTGTCAGGCCCAGCCAGAGCGTCTGGAAGGGTGTGAGGTCCTGGCTGGGCTGGTCCCACTGGAGTCAGGCCCAGTCCTGAGACTGTGCTCCTCGGCAGAGCTCCTCCTCCTAGAGCACTCCTTTGGTCTCTGATTCTCCCGGGCCAGAGCAGGGAGTCCTCACATCCCCAGGGACCCACCAGACAGAGGGAGTGTGTCATCCCCCCAACTGGGACACAATTTTCTCCTTGTGTAGTAGGGTCTGGAGTCATAAAGTGTCCCCACTTGTGGGACCCTGGTGGCCAGCCTAGCTTTCTCAGAATTAAGTGCTCAAGCCTTCTAGGGGTGAGGCCTTCTCCCATTGCCTCCAGGGGGCACCCCTGATTTGCCAGGGCACCCGCCAGGGCATACCTCTCCCTGCAGTGACCCATCTTTCGCCCTCCTGGAGGATGCCCGGCCCTCAGCATGTTCGCAGGTTGAGAGTCTAGGCAGATTAAGTCTCCACATCGTTCAGCTGTGGGTGAGACATCCTGTCATCTACGGGGGATCTAGACTTCTGCCCTTCAATCCTTACAGATACCTGGATAATGTGGTCAATAAGCAGAGTGTCTCTCCTCCTATCCCACACCTCCATGCCCTGCTGACCAGTGGAGATGACCCTCCTGAGGAGGTGGACGTCTTTGAACTCCTGAAGGTGTCCTATGAGGTCAGCACTCACCAGGGCTATTCGGCCAGACCGCTCCATCGGGCTATGTGGGTGCAGTTGGCTGTGGTGGGTGGCTGGCCTCTGCTCTGGGGTTCCACCTGATCTCACTGAATCACCTCTGACTGGTAGAAATTCAGCAGCCTGAGGGCGGAGGACATTGAGCAGATGCGGTTTAAACAGAGGCTTAAAGTGATCCAGTCCTTGGAGGATACAGCCAAGAGGAGTGTGGTATGGATGGAGCTGGGCTCTCGTGGCCCCAGGGTGCGAGCTGGAGCTGGGGTTGGGATGGGGACTAAGTGGACTGCGTCTGCCGAGCCACCCCAGACTGCCCTGAGAAGCAGGGTGCAGGGCCCCCCAGCACTGTCCTGTGTGGGTCTAGGGTGCCGAAGTGGAGGTACAGGTTTGGGGATGTGGAGAGAGGGCTGGTCACTGTTTTCTGTTGCGGACTGGTCACAGGGAAGCTTCTCTTTTGCCTTGATGCCTGAGGGCCAAGCACGAGCCCACTCTGGACTGAGCCTGCCAGCCTGGCTTTAACCCCTGCCCCTGGGTAGTGACAGCCCCTCAGCCCCTGCCCACTCAGCCCGCTGACCTTGCTGTCAGATTTTGCCCTCTTGTCTCTATAGGAAGAAATCACTGGGAAGTTCTAAGTTATGTTCCAAAGAGCTTTGCCAGGGCCTTTCTAGGAATCCAGATGGCAATTTCTAGATCACCACCCCTCACCCCATGTCCCGGACTCGGTGTTCAGAACAAAAAGGCCCCCAGCTGGCAGCACCAGAAGGGTAGTTGATGCCACATGGTGATTCCCTCAAAGAGCAAGACCTTGAGAATTCATTAATACATCTTGCATCTCTTTCCTTCTAGGTCCGAGCTATACCTGGGGACATTGGTTTCTCAATTGAAGAACTGGAGGACCTTTACATGGTTTTTAAGGTGATAGCCAAGAGCAAGGGAGGACCAGTATCCCATCCTAGTCCCCTAAATTCATCCTCTGTGCAGCAGCCTCCTGCCAGGAGAGATGTAAAACATTTAAAAACATTCTCAGATGCAGTTATTACAGTGCTCACATGGTAGAATTTAATCCTTTCCAGAGTTTAGGCAAGATAGTCTTATAAGTGGCTGAAAATTTGCTGAAGTCAGCTTATATAAGAGGGAAGGCATTGGCTCCCGAAACTGAAAAGTCTAGGGATGTGCAGTTTCAGGCATGGCCGGATCTAGGTGTTCTGACCTCCTGTCAAGCTCTGCTATCAGAATCACGGGGACTGCTCTTCCTGCAGAGCGGCAGGACTGTTTTCGGCTGCCTCCAGGGTCATCCTTGCTGCAACCCCATGAAAAGAGAATTTTTCCTCCCAGGTGGTTTTAACAAAAAGCCCAGGGTTGATTGCTGGAGTGACTGAAGTTAGGTGCTGTGGCTACAGGACGCTGTTCGCTGCTGACCCCAGGCTGGGCCACATGCACACTCCATGGCCTGGGTTGGGGACAAGAGGGGCTCTCCAGGAAAAGTTCAGGTGCTGGTAACCGAGGAATGGGAAAGGGTATGAAGAACAAGCAGGGACAGCCATGTCTGCACCACCCGTCTGCTCTCCCTGTCATGTCCCATCTGCCCTTCCTGCTGCCCAGGGTTCAGCCCCCTAGGGAACCGCCCCGGGACAGCCTTCGGGTCAGAGTGGTCCAGCCAGTGGCCCGCTGTGCCTGGTGGTCCCTGGCCCTGTCTCGACTCCCACGGCTCTAACAAGGGGGTGGCGGTGCCAGCGCCGGAGACTCTGTGAGATGCCGGGTCTAGCCCAGCACTCACTGCGCAGGAGGCTGTGGACTTGGATGGAGGAGGCGGGCAAACACACCAGTCAGCCTGGTGACCCTGAGCACCCAGGGCCCAGGAGGCCAGGCCGTCTCACCAGGCTGTGCCCCCTGCAGGCCAAGCACCTAGCAAGCCAGTACTGGGGGAGCAGCGGCCCTGCGGCTGTGCGTCGGGACCCCAGCCTGCCCTACCTGGAGCAGTACCGAATTGACGCCCACCAGTTCCGGGAGCTCTTTGCCAGCCTGACACCCTGGGCCTGTGGCACCCACACACCTGTGCTGGCAGGGCGGATGTTTCGGCTCCTGGATGAAAATAAGGACTCGCTGATCAACTTCAAGGAGTTTGTGACGGGGATGAGTGAGTGGCTCTAAGGCCTGCAGGGACTCGTCCCTACCCTTACTCTTTCTGAGGAAACTTCCAGGTACCAGTCCCAGCCAGCCTATCCACCATAGCGAGCCCAGGGCAGCCTAGGGCTCTTAACCCTTGATAAAGGAGGGCAGTTTTCCCACAGAGATAGGTGATGGGAGCCTTCCCCTCCCCTCCCCTCTCTCAGTTTGCTGCTGGAGGCTGGGTCTGCAGGCCCCGGAGAAGTAGCAGGCCTGAGGCCTGATGCTCACCCCTGGGGCCTCCAGGGAGAGAGTCGGGTGGTGAGGAGCATCCCGCTGGAACCCCCTGGAGGAGGAGAACTCAAATATGGCCTGGCCACGGGGCTCTTCTGCCCTCCTGCCAGCCTGCCTTCCTGCTGGCCTTTCCCCACAGGTGGGATGTACCATGGGGACCTGACAGAGAAGCTCAAGGTTCTCTACAAGCTGCACTTGCCTCCAGGTGAGCGCCGCCTCTCCCACTCCCCAGCAAGGGCTCTCCAGAGTGCAGAGCCAGAGCTGTGGCCTTCCGAGGCACAGGCCTCTGTGCACTGCTGGGCCTCGTGGCAGCTGGGCTCCCAGCACAGTGGAGGCTCCCTCACCCTGACAGAGTGCAGAGCAGCCAGCGGATGGGGCTGAGGCCGGGTCAGTCTCCGTCTGAGAGCAGGGCCAGGCCTTGCGTGGCCTGGGGGGACGTGTGGGTGTCTCGGGGCTCCACGCACGGGCAGAGGCCCAGACGCAGCACCAGGCCCCTCCATGGACCCTCTGAGGGGGTTGCCACAGGAGTGGAGACTCGGGTTTGAGTCTTCTCAGCTCATTGGCTTGTCCTTAAATCTGTGAAGGACTCCTGTCTGTCACCAGAGGGGCAGCCTGGGGGTACCGCCGAGGCCCAGGGGAGGCTGAGGAGGCTGTGTGGCTCTCTCCCCTGCCTTCTCTCGCAGTGTGGGGCCTGCTGGGACACGGACAGCGGGTGGCCTGTGTCAGCCTAGCTCACCTGGCTCAGCGGACGTGGCCACTCAGAATTCTGCAAGGGCTGGGGGTGGGCTTCCGTATTTTCACAGAGGGAGCTGAGACTGGGGCAGGCGAAAGTTCTAGCCCCAGGGGTTCTGCTCTGGGGTAGAGCTGTCCTGGGTTCCTGCTTTTGTCCATGACCCTGCCCCCCCAGGGAGTCAGGAGCTGCTTCAGAGTTGGCTGGAGTAATTTATCATCCCAGAGACCTGACTGACTGGGGGCAGGGCCCAGACTAGTTCTAAAGCTCCCTACAGGGCTCTCTGCATCCAGAATTGGAGAGCTCTGCTCCTGACACACATAGCACAGGGATTCTTACCTGTGGCTGGTCTTTCCCTGTTGCAACAGGCAACAGTGGTCTTGGGCACACCTCCTTGGGAAGACTGGCACAGATATTTCTCATTCTGCTGAGAGAGGCTTGAGCTGGGCAGACCCCGCTGGGCCAAGAGCCTATGGATGAGGGCACGTGGGGCCAGCCCTGCCACTCCCAAACCACCTCTGCCCACCTTGCTTCACCTGGGGCCTAGTGACAGCCCATAGCTGGCACCTCCCCACGGGCCATGCACCAGTAAACCTTGCTCACTCCCTCCCCCTCCACAGAGTGGGGAGAACTGAACCAGGAACAGAGACTGTCGCAGAGTGAGACAAGCCAGTACGTACTGGTGTGGGACAGTGCCCAAGGGTGTGACGTGAGAGCAGATTGTCTGTGCCTGCTTGGCCCCTGCGCATATCCCGAAAGGATCCTCTGGGCCACAGCATCACGGAGTGGGGAAAAGGATGGCCGTTCAGCCAGCTCCTCTGACTGGATGTATATTGCAGTTTCAAACACGGTGTACAAGTTAACCGGAAGCAGTCACCAGCTGTTAACCACTGTGACCACACACCGTGTTGGTGGGCACACTCAGTAGGGGAGGGGAGGGACTTTGTCCAGGACCCGGGGAGGTTTCCTCTGGTGAGAGTCAGGTTGTTCCCTCCTGCCCTCACTCTCCTTTCTCTCCGAACACAGCCCTGAGCCCCGAGGAGGCTGAGTCAGCCCTGGAAGCAGCCCATTATTTCACCGAGGACAGCTCCTCAGAAGGTGAGCGCTCTACCGCTGGCCTCGGGCCGTGTGCCAGGCAGGGTTGCTGAGGGCTGTGCAGGTGGCCTGCAGCCCTCCACGGGCGTAGGGGGTGTGCTGCACGGGGAGCTGCAGAACAAGGGCCGGGGCCCCAGGAGTACTCTCACTCCTGTCTCTCTTGTCTCTGCCTTCCTGGACCCTGGCGCCTCCTCCCCTCTGCTCCTCCTCGCTGTCCCTTCCAGCGTCTCCTCTGGCCTCCGATCTGGATCTTTTCCTGCCCTGGAAGGTTCAAGGTCAGTGCCTGGGGGGCAAGGGAGCCCCCTTTGCACTTGGCTTCCCCAGGGCCTTGGGCTTCATCTTCTGAACACTCCCCTGCATGGTCAAGAGGCCTTGGAGGCTCTTGGTCCCCGAGGTGCCTCCTGTGTGGCCAAGTTCTGAATAGCCAGCTGCAGACCTGGGTGGAGAGCGGCAGCTGCCGTTCTTGTCGTAGGGACAGAAAGTGGTGACACACGGCGTCGTGGTGTTGCTCAGGTACCAGGGTATCACCTCCTGGCCACATGGAAAAACTATTCTGTCATCGGGGTCATAGGAATAACACAAAAGACTATTGTTGCAAAACTGTCATTGTGATGACACGGATGAGTGGAAGTAGAAAAGAGTGGTGGAGGCTTTCCTTGGAAACAGTTTTATGTTCCATGCAACTTTTTAGTTGAGGAAAAATGTGTATGTTGAGTGCCTGTTAGACGTCAGCCCTGTGCTGCATTTAAAGCCCGCAGGGAACACTGAGCCCAGGGCGGTGGGGTATTCTGGGCTGGGATTTGGCAGTCAAACTGGCAGTGTGTAATGCACCCAGAAAACTGACCAAAACACCACCCTATCATTGCTCACGGGGATAGGTAATAACACATCAAGGATAATACACACCCAAAAGGGAAACTGAAAGATACTGAGATACCCGAAGCAATCCTACTGACAATGTCAAAGGCTTACTTGACTGTGAAGCTTGGGGACCTTGATTTCAATTGTACAAACTAAAAAAACAGAGGGATCTTCTGTCATACTTGGAACCTAAGCAAATAGGCTTGTCCCAGGCACCTGAGGAGAGGCCACGGGCTGGGGTACAGAGCCCTGTCCTCGGAGCTCACGTAACCTCCAGGCAGCGGTCCATTGCCTGATGAAAACCCTGAGCCCAGAGGGCTGCACCCTTCCCTGCCACCGCAGAGCTGCCGAGGGTCGTTTGGAGCTGGCACCTGCCTCCCCACCTGACATTCCCCCAGCCACACCCCCTCAGGGGGCAGGTCTAGGGGTCTGGGCAGCCTGCTCTCCCCACCTGACGTTCCCCCAGCCACACCCCCTCAAGGGGCAGGTCTGGGGGAGCTGGCACCTGCCTCCCCACCTGACGTTCCCCCAGCCACTCCCCCTCTGAGGGCAGGTCTGGGGAGCTGGCACCTGCCTCCCCACCTGACGTTCCCCCAGCCACACTCCCTCAGGGGGCAGGTCTAGGGGAGCTGGCACCTGCCTCCCCACCTGACGTTCCCCCAGCCAC
>SJYA01003699.1:0-17920 GCA_006410615.1 Neotragus moschatus | reverse complement strand
CCAGCCGCACCCCCTCAGGGGGCAGGTCTAGGGGAGCTGGCACCTGCCTCCCCACCTGACGTTCCCCCAGCCACACCCCCTCAGGGGGCAGGTCTAGGGGTCTGGGCAGCCTGCTCTCCCCACCTGACATTCCGCCAGCCGCACCCCCTCAGGGGGCAGGTCTAGGGGAGCTGGCACCTGCCTCCCCACCTGACGTTCCCCCAGCCACACCCCCTCAGGGGGCAGGTCTAGGGGTCTGGGCAGCCTGCTCTCCCCACCTGACATTCCGCCAGCCGCACCCCCTCAGGGGGCAGGTCTAGGGGAGCTGGCACCTGCCTCCCCACCTGACGTTCCCCCAGCCACACCCCCTCAGGGGGCAGGTCTAGGGGTCTGGGCAGCCTGCTCTCCCCACCTGACATTCCGCCAGCCGCACCCCCTCAGGGGGCAGGTCTAGGGGAGCTGGCACCTGCCTCCCCACCTGACGTTCCCCCAGCCACACCCCCTCAGGGGGCAGGTCTAGGGGTCTGGGCAGCCTGCTCTCCCCACCTGACATTCCGCCAGCCGCACCCCCTCAGGGGGCAGGTCTAGGGGAGCTGGCACCTGCCTCCCCACCTGACGTTCCCCCAGCCACACCCCCTCAGGGGGCAGGTCTAGGGGTCTGGGCAGCCTGCTCTCCCCACCTGACATTCCGCCAGCCGCACCCCCTCAGGGGGCAGGTCTAGGGGAGCTGGCACCTGCCTCCCCACCTGACGTTCCCCCAGCCACACCCCCTCAGGGGGCAGGTCTAGGGGTCTGGGCAGCCTGCTCTCCCCACCTGACATTCCGCCAGCCGCACCCCCTCAGGGGGCAGGTCTAGGGGAGCTGGCACCTGCCTCCCCACCTGACGTTCCCCCAGCCACACCCCCTCAGGGGGCAGGTCTAGGGGTCTGGGCAGCCTGCTCTCCCCACCTGACGTTCCCCCAGCCGCACCCCCTCAGGGGGCAGGTCTGGGGGAGCTGGCACCTGCCTCCCCACCTGACGTTCCCCCAGCCACACCCCCTCAGGGGGCAGGTCTGGGGGGGCTGGGCAGCCTGCTCTCCCCACCTGACGTTCCCCCAGCCACACCCCCTCAGGGGGCAGGTCTGGGGGTCTGGGCAGCCTGCTCTCCCCAGGCCCACGGTGCACACATATGTGTCACTTTAAGAGATGCAGTGCTGAGCACAGGATGCAGGGATGTAAAATTCTTCATCAGCTGGCATGGCAGTTACAGGTTGAATTGGTAACAGAGACTCCCCTGAGTTTGACCTTTATTGGCAGAAAGTATAGAAATTGTTGGTCTCAGAACTTTTGCCCGTAACATGCATCATCGTTGATTTAAGAACTGTGTGGTATGACTCGTATTCTATGGAAAGAGAGGATGTGAGAGTTCCGTGGCTCTCTGGTTTAATGTAACCAGGTGGAGTGAACTGGCCCTGTGTGGGGCAGAGAAGCAGCAGCCTGCAGGACCTGCTGGGCCAGGGCCCAGAACCAGGTCCACTTCCACAGGAAAGCACAGAATAGGCCTTAGTGGTTTGGAGTCATAACAGAAGAACGTTCTTGTTCTTTTTGTTGTCCAGAAGTATTACAGCAGGAGGAGCGAGAGGAAGCTGGAAATGACATCCAAGATAAAAGAAGAGGTATGTGTGTGTGTGTGTGTGTGTGTGTGCGCGTGCGTGCTGGAAATGACATCCAAGATAAAAGAAGAGGGGTGTGTGTGTGTGTGTTTGTGTGTGTGTGCATGCTGGAAATGACATCCAAGATAAAAGAAGAGGTGTGTGCGCACGCGTGTGTGTGTGTGTGTGTGTGTGTGTGTGTGTGTGCATGCTGGAAATGACATCCAAGATAAAAGAAGAGGTGTGTGTGTGTGTGTGTGTGTGTGTGTGCTGGAAATGACTAGGTTCTATTTTCTTCTCCTGTGTGCGCACGCGTGTGTGTGTGTGTGTGTGTGTGTGTGTGTGTGTGCATGCTGGAAATGACATCCAAGATAAAAGAAGAGGTGTGTGTGTGTGTGTGTGTGTGTGTGTGCTGGAAATGACATCCAAGATAAAAGAAGAGGTGTGTGTGTGCGTGCGCGTGCGTGCGTGCGTGCTGGAAATGACATCCAAGTTAAAAGAAGAGGTGTGTGTGTGTGTGTGTGCTGGAAATGACATCCAAGATAAAAGAAGTGTGTGGGTGTGTGTGTGTGTGTGTGTGTCTGCTGATGCTGGTAGAGGTCCTAGGGTGGGTGGCATCTGGTCGCCCTGTCACTGCAGAATAGCCCCCGTACATTATGGCAGACACATGCCTGATAGCAGAGCTCTCGCTGAGGTAAAGGCCCAACCCGTCAGCCACCCAGCTCTCACTGATCAGTCCCTGGCCTGAATTTCCTGTGGCCACGAGCACCCCCAGCCATCACTGCCTCCCTCTGGGGGTGTCCTGCCTCTCCATGCCACCCTTTCTCCAGCCTCCACGTGGTCCCATCACCATCTTGGGGAGGACATAATGGAGTCATCGTCGTCAGCTTAGCGCAAACCTACTTCTGCATAGCTTGGGGAGGACCCTTGAGTGGTCCTGCAGGAGTTCCCAGCCTCCAGGATCTAACGCCTGATGATCTAAGCTGCAGCTGATGTAATAATACTAAAGTGCGCAGTGAATGTAATGCACTTGAATCATCCTGAAACCATCCCACCCCCTACACCCCCAGTCTCTAGAAAACCTGTTTTCCATGAACCTGGGCCCCAGTGCCAAAAAGGTGGCACGCTGCTGTGTGTTTTTCCCATCACTACCTCCCAAACCCCAGGGTGCTTTGTAATAGGGCCCAGGTAACTTCACGCCAGATAATCCTCACACCCCCTTATCCCCTGCTACCAGCCCCCAGCCCTCTCTCTCTCATTTGACAGATGGAGGTTAATCTTTTTCTCCCAACTCACAGAGGAGAAGGGGACTAGCCCTCCTGACTATCGGCACTACCTTCGAATGTGGGCCAAGGAGAAGGAGGCGCAAAAGGAGACGATCAAGGATCTTCCCAAGATGAACCAGGTAGGCCCAGTCAGAACACCCGAAAGGTGTTTCTGGAAAACTCCGACCAAGCCTGGACCCCGCCACCCTCCCCGCACCCCTGGAACGGAGGGATTCTCCTGCCTACCTTTAGACCCACCCGTCAGCGGCAGTCAGGTACCGTCTAGGAGGACAAGGGCTGGCTGTTCCAGGGCCTTGTCCAGAACACTCCCTTGGTGCTGACTTGCTTTGACCAGCATCCGTGAACCGGAGAAGCGCTGGGGAAGGTCAGCCTCAATAGGCAGAAACTCTCACTGCCCTTCATGAGCCAGTGTCACGGCACTTGTCCCTCCGGCCTGGCTCCGAGCCGCGCACACAGGCCCACTTGCCCCCCTGCCCAATAGTCACACGCAGGTCTCCAGGTCAGGACTGCGGCCTCCAGGGTCTTAACAGCCAGGAACACAGACATCTAACCAGAGGCCGCTGCTGAGCTGCAGCCTGATCACGGCCTGCTCTGCCCAGAGGGGCCCCTTGCCATCTGGGTGCTCTTTCATCCACAGGCCTGAAGAATGGGATGCCCTGTGGAGGGAGGTTTCATCCCATTCTCAGGCCAAGAGGCCGAAATGTGGTTTCAGGATCTGAACTTGACCTCTTCATTCTTCTCAACTAACCCAGGCTGCCTTACTTTACCACTCTCTAAAGAGCTTTGTTAAGGAGAGTTGAAGTGGCTTCTAATTAAAGACCTAAAACGCTCAAACTGATTCTAAAACAGAGTGAAGTCCTTGTAGTCGCTGGGTTTGAAAAGTTATGGTAGACATAGGTCTGTCTCTGCTAACAGAACAGGCTTAGAGAGACTCCAAATGTCTCTATATGTGCTGAAAGAAAGACAGCTGGAAAAGAAAGCCTTTCCCTCTGCACCTCAGAGTCCTAATCTGTGAAATGGATTTTGTCAAGGCACAGGTATATGAAGATAACTAACAAGACAACACCTTCACACCAGTCAGAATGGCCAGCATTGTGAGTCTGACTGATTGGAGGTAGTCTGACCCACCTTCTATCATCTCCCTGTCCCTTTTCTGTTTTACCCCTCGAAAGGAGCAGTTCATTGAGCTGTGCAAGACACTTTACAACATGTTCAGTGAAGACCCCATGGAGCAGGACTTGTACCACGCCATTGCCACGGTGGCCAGCCTGTTACTCCGCATCGGGGAGGTGGGGAAGAGGTTTTCTGCATGGCCAGGCAGAAAGTCCAGGGACAGTGCCCCCGATGAGGATGAGCCACCAGCCCCAGACGCCCCTCAAGACCCCGCCTGGGAACTTCAGCCACCAGCTGCAGGGGACCCCCAAGCCAAAGCAGGTGGAGACACCCACCTTGGGAAAACACCACAGGAGAGCCAGGTGGCGGGTGAAGGGGGCGGCGGTGAGGGGCGGGGCTCTCCCTCCCAGCCTCTGTCTGATGACGAAACCAAAGACGACATGTCCATGTCCTCCTACTCCGTGGTCAGCACTGGCTCCCTGCAGTGTGAGGACCTGGCCGACGACACAGTGCTGGTGGGCGGGGAGGCTCACAGCCCCGTGGCCACCACCCACGGTGGGGGGACCGTCGATACAGACTGGTGCATCTCATTCGAGCAGATCCTGGCCTCCATCCTGACAGAGTCTGTGCTGGTGAACTTCTTTGAGAAGAGGGTGGACATTGGACTCAAGATCAAGGACCACAGGAAGGTAGAGAGACAGTTCAGCACCTCCAGTGACCATGAGCAGTCTGTGGTTTTGGGCTGAGGGCTCCAAGGCCTGCGGACTGGCCTCTCTTCCCTCCTTCCCTTTGTTTTCTCCTTGAGGACACATCCCTCCAGTTCTCCCCAGAATTGAGTTGTAAATGGAAAGAAGGCTGAACAGTCACAGTTGGGGCCAAGGCAGGGAGTGCCCAGCCCCTCATTCTGCCTTGGGCCTCCTGGCCCCTGCAGCGTCGGGGGCTCTGTCATCTGCCCTTGCTTGCCCTGCACTGTGGCCAGGCCACACCCTGTCCTCCTCCTCCTCCCCTACAGCTGCGTGCTCTGGGGGCTTTCCTGCCACTGGGCACCAGGTAGGGAGGTGGTGTGCCTGTTGGGCACCAGCGTGGTGAGAGCTTCGAGATGCCTTCGAGGAGCCCTGAGCCTGCTTCTGGTTGAGGACACGGGCAGAAAGCATCTACTGCATCAGGGTGGGTTACCTCCAGCACACACGTTCCTCTCAATTCTCTTGCAGCTCATCATCCTCACCATTAACCTTAAAAACATATCCCTAGGGTCCTGATATGTTTCCTTGTATTCATTTCAGTTGGCTAAAAAGAATCACACTATGCTCAATGCCTTAATAAATCCCTGAAAGAATGAAAAACCACACTGTGTATAGAGAATTAATGTGACCCTCAACCACTGGTTCAGCCTCCTGGCTTCTCCCCAGGCGGGTATGGGGCCGAGGCCGTACTCCAGAAGTTCTCAACACTTAAGTCTCTCACAGGAAGTGAGGTTTCAAGACCACAGGCAGGAGGGGGACACGGAAGCTGCTGACACAGACTGGGCGGGGCGTGTGCAGAGCTGCACCCACAGAGAAAACCTGCTCTGCGGGGGTCAACAGCCTGGGTCTAGGGGTGGGAGCCGTGTGCTCAGGCCTGGCTGCAGTAAGCCTTTGGGTTCAGGAAGCAGAGTGTAGGGACATGTGCAACAGGCTGAGCCATAAAGACCCCCTAGCTTTGCAGCAGGGGCTGATGATCATGTCCAGCATCTGCCCCCAACACAGTCACCCCTCATTTTCACTAAAAGATAACATCTCTGTGGCTCTTGTTTGGTTGTTTAATTGAATAGCCTTATTGAGGCAAAACTTACATACCAAAAAAAAAAAAAACTTACATACCATAAAATTTAGTGATTGTTAGTAAACTGAGAGCTGTGCATTTTACTGAAAGCCACAATTCAACTTTAGAATACTTCCATCACCCCAGAAAGACCCCTCCTCCCCATGTGCTGCCAACACCTATATCCCCCCCTCCTCCGCAGCTCCAGGTTCTGATCTATTTTATAGCTCTTTAGATTTTATCGATGTTTTTTAAAATAAAAGCCTCCATGATTTTACCTTGTGCACAACTGCTGAGTCACTTTTCTGTTGAAAACAACAAACAGCAAAACAACATCAAGGAAACGTAACAACTTTTCTTTCTTCAGTAATGTAATTTCTTTCTTCAGTCAGTAATTTCCTTTCTAGTATTTACACAAGCTGACTACATGCTTTGTCATAAATTAATGTCAAAGGATTTCCTGCCAGAAAGACTGTAATGAAATTATAGTTCTTGGCCACAATGAAACTAAGGATATACGTAAGAATTCCATGAAATTGGCAGTTTAAAATAAAATTGATTACAATCAATTAGATTTAAATAATTTGGAATGTAAATAAATGTTTTATATTCCAGGTAGAAGTATAAATCTAAGAGTATACTGAGGAAAGTAAAGAATATAAAGGAGGACATTGGCCTTTTTATGTGATAAGTGTATAAACATAAACAATATCCTTTCACCTGTTAGTCGTTTAACCTGGCATGATAGTTAAAATGTTTAAGAACAGGAACATTTCCTGCATTAATGGTGGATTCTTTACCAACTGAGCTATTAGGGAGGCCCAATAACAAGAACAGTAACACTAAACAATATGTGGATAATAAAAATAAAGTTTTAAATATATCTGGATTCTGTAAGTAAACAGTGTACATTTCAAAACTCCTTACCAAGTGATCTGTTGTACCAAACTATTCGAGTCATTCTTATAATTTCCAAGAAAAAAATATGCATATGAATTTTAAAGGATTACATGTTTGTTGTAGAAAAGGGGAAAAATACAGAACAGTAGAAAAACAATTTTTTCTAGTATTTAAGACTATTGTTCATTATTTTGGTGTTTTTTCCCCTGTATTTATCTTTTTCAAAGTTGAACTCACATCATTTATGAAATTTTTATTCTGCCCTTTCATTAACCACAAAACATTCTTCGTAGCTGCCAGAAACTCTCATCCACAATGATGAGACTTGGGAGATAAACAAAAACCACCCAAATGAGAACAGGAACCATTTATCAAGAGCTTGCTATAGAAGAGAAGTCAGCCACCATTACCTGTGTTTGGCAGAGACTAAAAGGCAATCAGAAGAGTGGGAAGGCCTTATGGTGAGAGCAAGGGAGAGCTCTGATCAGAGGCTGCTGGTGGGGAAGCAGGATGCCCTATGTGTTTGGTTTGGGGAGCGTAATAGGCTTACTCTTGGTTGGTAGAGAAGTCTAAAAATGTGGGCAACTGGTAGTCACTGACCAAGTCCTGACTGCTGTAGAAGTTGGGGTTTGGCTGGGGGCGGACGGGGGTCCGGTCGTTGCACGGGTGGTCATAGGTGGCTCTGGTCACTGTATAGTCAGTCTCAAACATAATTTTTTAAGTTCACTGGCTTTTTCAATATACACTATTGTGCAAAATTTGGAAAACATTAAAAATGTTAAATCACTTATAAAAAGTCATTTATAACCCTTGCCCATGCACATTATATGTAAACAAATAATGCTTGGTTTTACCTAACTGCTATTGTGTATACTTGGTAACTTCCTTGCTTCCCAACAATACACATGTTCGCATTTTCACTTCAAACTCTGTAATGGACCTGCATGATGGTCCATTCTTTAGAATACTTATTTCCACTTTTTTCCTGTTATACTTTGGTTAACATCCGTGCATAAATAATACATTTGGGTGATTCATTATTTTTTGGATCGAGATAAACGCCAGATTGTTTTCCTCTTTTACCAGTATTCTATAAGAAAGGTTCCTCTCTAACCACAGCCTTGTCACGACTGGGCATTTTAAATTTTAACAAGATGATTTATATTGTCAGGCACGTGGGAATGTCTTGGCGGGATGGCGTTAGGGTCCCGATGAGGTTGGGACATGAGGGATGCAATCTTTCCCCTCTGCTCTGAACGGGACTTGATCTTCAGCTTTCAGAGCAGAGCTTTCCTGGGATTGCAGGAAGGACTGATTTCGTTTTCAACCGGCGGGCGTTTCAGTTTCCCTCTCGGAGAAGCATAGGGCTGGTGAACTGCCCATTTCCGCAGGATTCTCGGTACTCCCGCTCAAACGTTAACTCACCACCTCTGATCAGAGGTCCTGCAATTCCAACCATGGGCCCAGGGAATCGGCCGGAGCAGGGAGGAGACCTCCGGCTCGCTCTTCCCCTACCTGAAGAAGCAGAAGAAATGGGACCAGGAAAGGCCAGACCCCAAGAGCCGGCTGGAGACCCCGCCCCACCAACTTGAACCTTCCCAGGGAGTCCGGGCTCAGACAGAGAACCAGTGACCTGACTGACGAAAACCCCAAACAGTGCCCAACTCGTAGCATAGATACCCGACTCCTGAGGGCGCCCAGGATCCCAGCTGACCGCTGACAAACGCTGGACATCCCACCTGCCCAGGTGCGCAGGCGGGCCGGAGCGCCTGCGGCCGCAGCCCAAGGCGCACGCGCGTAGGAGGCGGGGCCGAGGCTGGAGCGCACGCAGCGCGTGAGGGGGCGGGGCCGCGGCGGACCCGGAAGCCGGCGAAAACGCGGGGGCTAGGGCGCCGCGATGGCGCCGCCTCAGCAGGCGAGGGTCCTTCGATGCTGCTGTTGCAGCCTTTTCCAGGCTCACCAGGTGGGGCCTCCCCTCCCCCGAGCGCGGGGATGGCGGGCAGGACGAGGTGGAGCCTTGAGAGGCTAGAGCTCTTCCCCATGCCCTGCCCGCAGACGTCTCGTGGGGCAGTCTCGTGGGGTTGCGGAGTGTGCTTGAGGCCCGAACAAGTGATGATATCAGTTGTGAGAACTAGATTTTATTGATGTCACTTCTCCATACCCGTTGTTGTGGCCTTTGGGGGGCATTTTGCTTTTTGGTTGTAAGATTTGTAAAAACCAGTACTTCCCTGGTGGTACAGTGGGTCAGAATCTGCCTGCCAGTGCAGGCGACAGGGGTTTGATTCCTTGTTGGGGCAGATTCCACATGCCTCCAAGCACTTAAGCCCATGTGCCGAAACTTCCGGGCCCCGTGAGTTACAGCTGTGAGTCCAGGAGCCGTAGAGCCGATGCTCTGCAACAAGAGAAGCTACCGCCATGAAAAACCGTGGCACCACAACTAGAGAGTAGCTCCCGCTAGCTGGAACTAGAGGAAGACCCAGGACGGGCGTGCTCAGTTGCCTCCGAGTCTTTGCGACCCCGAGGACTGTAGCCGGCCAAGCTCCTCTGCTAGGCCTGTCCAATTGCAAAGATCCTTTTATACCATATTCGCTCGCTCACTCGCTCTTTCTAGCCCCTCAGAACTAGTCAGTTACTAATTGTCCTTCTAGAACTTTTATTATTTTTATTGCGTGTCTTACTTGCATATGTGGCTATAGAAAGTACACAATATTTTTATGCTGTTTGAAAGTAGATGCTGAGAAGTAGAATCTTAGGATATACCCACTTAAATTTGTAATAGATGTTATTTGTCCTCCCTAGAATCCTTTTAGGTACTTCTCCAAAAGACCCGATGATTTTTGTTTCAATTGTATTTATTTTTATGAATCAACTTAGACATCTTCATGATGTCAAGCATGCCATCTCATGCCATCTCTTTTCTAAAGAGTTTTTATTGTTAGTATTAACTTAGTTTTGGCTGCGCTGGGTCTTCATTGCCTTGGCTTCTCTTGTTGCAGAGTGCGGGCTGTAGCGGGGCGGGCTTCAGGAGTTGCAGAGCACAGGTCTAGTTGTGCAGAGGCCTAGTTGCTCTGAGGTTTGTGGAGTCATCGCAGACCAGGCATCTAACCGGTCTCCCCTGCATCAGCAGGCGGATTAACTGCTGGACCACCAGGGAAGTCCTCATTCCACCCATTAAAGCAGCTTTGGTGCCCCTTGGTAGCATTTTCTTTGTTGCCATTATAAATGGACTTTTCTTTCATTATCTCTTCTAATTATATGTTTGCTTATTAACGATATTAATTTTTGAAGATACATTCATTTTCTACCTAGCGCCTATGTTAATATATTGTCTTACTGGTTTTAGTAGTTTTTCATTTGATTATCTTGGGTTTTAAAGAAATAAATCATAATATTCATAAATAAGGTCACTTTTTCCCCTCCATTTTCATATCTCTTAATTACTTTCTCTTTTCCAATTCCATTGGCTTGCACATCCAAAAAGAGTAACTAATAGTGCAAATCTTTGACTTGTTCTTGACTTTCATGGGCATGCTCATGGTGATTCTGCAGCTTTAGAGCTGGAAATAAGCCATTTTATTATGTTGAGACACCCCATCTAGTCAGATTGATCAAGACTTGAAATATTATGGAATTTTTTGAGAATAACAGATAGTAGAGATGTAATTTGATTTTGTTTATTAATAGATGGATACCCAGTTTCCCAGAACCCCTTATTAAATAGGCTCTTCTTCCTTCACCTTTATAATATACTAAGTTTTCATACATGTGTTGATTTGTTTCTAGACTCTATTCTTTTCCACTGATCTCTTTAAATTACTATTTCTGATCCAGTTCCAACTGTTTCAAATCATTATCGTAGCTATATTTCTGAAATTTCATTATAGGTGAAAAAGAGTCTCAAGTGGACATGCAAAGCTTGTGGAAAGAAGCAGTCATTTTTGCAGGTGAGTCCCAAGAAGCAGGATGTTTAATATGTGCACCAGAAAGCAGGTAGGACCCAGCCATGCAGAAGTGTGTTTCTCATGGAACCCACTGTTCCATTATTGACTCAGGTTCATTAGATACAGAGCTCCTGCTCCCTAAGATCATCTTCCTTCAGGAAGTGAAGTGGATGGAGCGGTGCCTGGAAATTGGCCTTCCTTTATTTATTCAGTCAGTATTTACTGAGTACCTTCTATGTGTAGGCATGGGAAACAGTGAAAGGTAAGAAGGTGTCCTTATTGCCTGTACAGATCTACCCTTGTGAAAGGGGAAGAGAAACTAAAACCACACATGTAATTTAAATTTAAACTGAGCACAATGAGAGGAGAATGCAGAGTCTGTAAGAGTAGTCAGACCTAACTGGGGATGGACAGACAGCTGTTAGAGATCCAAGGGTGTGGAAGGGGCGGGCAGGGTGTGAAGGTAGTCAGGAGGTGAAAGAGCGCATGGACTGAAGGGAGCAGGTTGTAAATGCTCTTCAGTGNGAGGAGAATGCAGAGTCTGTAAGAGTAGTCAGACCTAACTGGGGATGGACAGACAGCTGTTAGAGATCCAAGGGTGTGGAAGGGGCGGGCAGGGTGTGAAGGTAGTCAGGAGGTGAAAGAGCGCATGGACTGAAGGGAGCAGGTTGTAAATGCTCTTCAGTGCAGTTCAGTCGCTCAGTCGTGTTCGACTCTTTGCGACCCCATGAATCGCAGCATGCCAGGCCTCCCTGTCCATCACCAACTCCCAGAGTTCACTCAAACTCACGTCCATCGAGTCCGTGATGCCATCCAGCCATCTCATCCTTGGTCGTCCCCTTCTCTTTCTGCCCCCAGTGCCTCCCACTATTAGAGTCTTCTCCAGTGAGTCAACTCTTCGCATGAGGTGGCCAAAGTACTGGAGCTTCAGCTTTAGCATCTTTCTTTCCAAAGAAATCCCAGGGCTGATCTCCTTTAGGATGGACTGGTTGGATCTTCTTGCAGTCCAAGGGACTCTCAAGAATCTTCTCCAACACCACAGTTCAAAAGCATCAATTCTTCGGCGCTCAGCCTTCTTCACAGTCCAACTCTCACATCCATGCATGACCACAGGAAAAACCATACCCAATTTTTTCACCCAGATTAGAGTGTTTTTCCAAGTCCGTACTTCCAGACCCACCCACACCGTCTCCTCACTGTGCCCTTTGTTCACCTGTTCCAACCCTGATTCTCCCCCTGCAGCCTCATCGCATCATTCTTGTCCTTCAGCTGCAGGGGCTTTTCCTTCTGACTTGAAACAATCCAGACCTGCTTCCCTCTGTGTGCTTGTTGTTGAGGCATCCCCTAGTTAACGTCACTTCCCTGTCAGAAATATAGTCAAGTGTGTTCATGTGAGTATTGTCCATCTCAGACTGTAAGTCCTTGAGAGTAAGTGCTTTGCCTCTTTTATTTATATACGTTTCTTAAAAAATTGAGGTATAGCTGATTTGCAATATTATGTTAGTTTCAGGTGTATAGCAAAGTGCCTTAGTTATACATTTTTTTCCTATTCTTTTCCATTACAAATTATTACAAGAAATTGAATCTAGTTCCCTATGCGATATAATAAATCCTCGCTTATATGTAGTGGTGTATATCTGTTAATCCCATATTCCTAATTTATTCCTCTCCCCCTCTTTCCCTTTTGGTAACCGTAAGTTTGTTTTCTATGTCTGTGAGTCTGTTTCTGTTTTGTAAATAAGTTCATTTGTATTTTTAGATTCCACGTATAAGTCATATCATGTAATATTTGTCTTTGACTTGCTTCACTCAATATAATACATTCTGGGTCTATCCATGTTGATGCAAATGGCAATATTTCATTCTTTTTTATGACTGAGTAATATTCTATTAGATTTATGTATATAGACACACACACACTTCACATTGGATTTATATATACAGACACACACACACACATACACACACTCTTCACATCTTCTGTATCCGTTCATCTGTTGATGGACACACATATACCCTTTTTTCTACATTTTACTATATACTTTTGGTACCTAGCACAGTGCCTGTGAGAGAGTGCTCGCTTGAGGAATGTCTGTTGAATGAATAAATGACCAGCCCCATATTGATGGGCACTTAGGTTGATTTTAGTTTTCATTATTATGAATAACTCTGTAGTAAAAGAAAGAAAGTATAGTCGTTCAATCATGTCCGACTCTTTGTAACCCCATGGACTGTAGCCCACCACGCTCCTCTGTCCATGGAACTCTCCAGGCAAGAGTACTGGAGTGGATTGCCATTCCCTTCTCCAGGGGATCTTCCCGATCCAGGGATTGAACCTGGGTCTCCTGCATTGCAGGCAGATTTTTTACTGTCTAAGCCACCAGCGAACTCTGTAGTGAAGCTTCTTACAAATACCTCTTTCTTTACTGGACCAGTTATTTCCTTAGGACAAATTTACAAGTTAGAGGAATTCTTTCAACCAAGGTTCTCTTAGTTGCAGTTTATAGGAAAAAACACTTCAGCAAAATTTAAAATGCACTGGCAAGGTAATGGGATATCTTGTGGGGATCCAGGGGAAGAACTGCCCTTGACCTTTAGAGAACCAACCCCGAGACCTGAAGAGCTGCCAGCCACACAGGCATCTTTTCCCTCCCTCCTCTGCCCTTCACCGAGTTTCTCACTATACCTTCCTCCTCCTCTCCCTCTCCAGCTTTCCTTTCTCTCTCTTTCCAGCTCACAGTAACATACTCTACTCACAGACCACAGAATCTCATTTCAAACCACCTGAAAGAGCTGAGTCCCAGTTGTAAACTCCTGGGAGAAATAATCTGATTGATGTGGTTGACTCAGGTGTCCACCTCTGGTCCTGTCGTTTGAGATGGGTAGGTGTGGGGACAGTTAGGTCATCTGTCGCTAAGAATGGCAGCTGAGGCCTGCCTTGAGATGGGGTCTCAGAAGTCAGGAGGCTGGCTGATGACTGTACATGTTTTAGACGTCAGCCTGTATTTCTGAATTCTTGAGGAAGTTTTGCCTTTCTCTCAGTGCCTCCCATGCTTATGCACTGGTGTATGGCTTAGGACTGACTAGGCCACATTAACAAACAGACGCCACGATTGTGGCTTAACACAATAGAAGTTGTTTCTCTTGCGATTTTGAACAGTCCTGAGAGAGTCTGAGATCAGCAGGGCAGCTGTACTTGGTGTGATCATTCGGGACCCTGGCACCTGTCATCTTGACGTTCTGCTATTCTCTGAGGCTTGTCTCCTGATGCCACAAGCCCCTAAAGGTGCAAGATCAGGAAGACACTTTTACCCAGGAAGAATCTGGAAGTGGTTCACATTCCAGTGGGAAGAACCCAGTCTTATGGACACACCTGACTGCCAGAAAGACTGGAAAGTGTAGTCTAGTCTGCTCTCAGATGAGGAAAGAACATATTTTAGTGTTCAGAGAGCAGTTTCTGCCATGCAAGAGAGCACGCACCCTCCCAGTTATGCCATATCTAAGTTGTCAGTCTTTGGGGAATGTATTTAATTTTTCAATTTATTTCATTAAAGTATAGTTGAATTACAATATTGGGTTCATTTCTGCTATACAGCAAAGTGGTGCAGTTATTTGCAGAAATTGTATGTGTGTGTACATACACACACACATCCTTTTTCATATTTATCTTTATGGTTGATCATAGGATATTGAATATAGTTCCCTGTGGTGCACAGTAGAGCACTGTATCTCATGTGAAGAGGTGACTCGTTGGAAAAGACTGATGCTGGGAGGGACTGGGGACAGGAGGAGAAGGGGACTACTGGGGATAAGATGGCTGGATGGCATCACTGACTCAATGGGCGTGAGTCTGAGTGAACTCCGGGAGTTGGTGATGGACAGAGAGGCCTGGCGTGCTGCGATTCATGGGGTCGCAAAGAGTCAGACACAACTGAGCGACTGAACTGAACTGAACCCTAACCTCCCAGTCCATCCCTTCCACACCCTTTTTAAATTTTGCCTTTACTCTCTCCAGTTCATCTCCTCCCATTCTCACTTGAACTTGCCCCAAATGGGATTTCACTCCCCGCCAGTCTTCTAAAATTGCTCATGTCCAAGTCAGCAGTAGCCTCTGTGTTGCTAAAGATAACAGTGGGTTCTCAGTCCTCAAGTGACGTGGCTTATTGGTGGCCTTTGTCAGTTTGTCGCTTCTTGCTCCTTGAAGTCTCTGCCTGAACTCCAGTCACCCTGCTCTGGGTTTTCCTCCTGTCTTCCTGGCTCATGTTTCAATCCTCTTTGCTAGTTTTTTCCCATCTCCTCATCTTCTAAACTCTGGAGTGCTCTGGAACTCAGTGTTTTGTTTTGCTTTTCACCTCTTCTGTAGCCACAGTCATTCCCTTAGTGGTCTGAGATAAGCGTCTGGGTCAGACCCAAGGCCTGCCAGTGAACTTGTATACGCTTCTAGCCAGTTACCTCTCTGCTGGGTATCTAACAAGCATCCCAAACCTACATTCCAAACGGAAGCCTTCCCCTGACTTTCACCTACCTACTTTTCCCACAATCATCCCCATCTCCACTGCCAAGTCTCTTTCTAGTTGTCTGGGCTACAGACCTTGAACTCATCCCTGACTCCTCTTTCTCTTTTACACTCTCCGTGTGAGCCATCAGCAGACTTAGTCACAACGCACCCACATTGTGCCCACTTGCTGTCACAGAGGGCTGAGTTGCCACAGTATGTACAGCACCCCTCCTGACTGGTCACCTATTTCAGCCATGCAGTCTCAGCACCACAGCCGAAGGGTCCTACATGCGCAGGATCACGTCAGACCTTCCAGGCTGCAGTAAAATACATGTGCCTTCAGCCAGGGCCTGGACGGGGCAGGAGACAATGTAAAATGGAAATGTGGGCCCCTTTGCAAAAGCAGAAAAAAACTGCTATTAAGGGTTCTAAATATTAAGCTCTTCTTTCGTGATCTCCTGACTTTTCCTAATGTTTTTTATTTACTAATGGTTTAAATATTTATTTCTATTTATTAATTTATTTGACTGCTCCAAGTCTTAGTTGCAGTGTGCAGGGTCTTTCAGTTGAAGCGTGTGGGATCCAGTTCCCCCACCAGATAGAACTCAGGCCTTAGCCACTGGACCACTAGGAAAGTCCCTATTTACTATTTTTTAAATTTACTATATAATTTATTCCTGTGTAAAGAAAAACTAACTAAATGTTAGTTTTAACCAACATTTTAACATGTTAAAAGCTAACATTTATATAGTGCAGTACCGTTTAGACTGTGCAACACTGGTTTTAAATGCTAAGAACATTAGTAGGTATGTGGAACATATACAGAATAATATAAGGGCATTTAATACACATATATAATGATCAAAACTGCAAAGTTTTTCTTTTGTAGCTCATATATGCCTACATATTTTGTTCTTAAGAGTGGAATGTTGCACAAAATTAACTCAACTATTTTTACCTCACTGCTTGACACACACACGTTCTACCTACACTCTCAACCTTCCACTCACTGATTAGTAAGGAAATACCAAGAAGAAGAGGAACTGTGGATTGTGCTTCTCTCCCTTTTTCTATGGCATTTTCAGCACAGGCTATTCCAGGGAGGTAATAGGAATAAGAAGAGATATGATAGGTTTCTTGGTTGTTGATGGTTTTGGTGAAATACCCTTGCCTTCTTTCTGCAGCTGAAGCAGGTTCTGGTCGCCCTGGGAGCCCTGGCCCCTCAGGCACGGGCACACCTCCCGGACTTGGGCACAGGCAGCGCACGCCGCCTACGCCTGGAGCCTCACTGGGCTCTCAAACCCTGCGAGCTCACTGGGCTCTCACAACCCTGCGAGCTCACCGGGGCTCTGCTGCCAGGGCATCGGGCATGCTCTGTGCAAACAGAGTGGCAAGGAATGGTGGGCACGTTTGCTGTCCACAACTTAGAAGAACAGGTTTCATCATCTCATCAGACTTCACTTACACAACACAGGGTCAAAGATGAGATTATTAAGAATTTCAAGAAAGAGAGCAGAGCAGATCTCATGCCTATAAGGCTGACTTTTCCCGTAACAGGGCCTGCACTCTCCAGCCTCATCTCCTACCCTCTTTGCCCTAGACCATTCAACTCCAGCCACGTGGCTGCTTCACTGTTTCTCCAAAATGCCAGGCTCAAGGTGTCTGCGTTCCTTTCCATTCCATTGCTTCTGCTCTCTACATGATTTGTTCCCTCCAGCCACGTGGCTGCTTCACTGTTTCTCCAAAATGCCAGGCTCAAGGTGTCTGCGTTCCTTTCCATTCCATTGCTTCTGCTCTCTACATGATTTGTTCCCGCTTGTCTTCCTGTTTTGTGTTCAGATGTTACCCTCTCAGCCACTCGTGGACCTCTTGAACACCTAGCATAAAATTCCCTACTGCGTCTGCACTCTGCCCACCCCGCTGCATGGCCTTGCTTTCCTGTGTAGCGCTTCTCACCACCTGAGGGCCGTAGAGGTGTCTCATGTGCTTATTATCTGCCTCTCACACTGCAGAGCTCTGTGATGGCACTGCTGTTTATACGCTCTCGTATTGTCCTTAACTACTTCAGGTCCTGGCACATAACAGGTACTTAATAAATATATACTGAACAAATGAGTGACTACTAAATAAAACATAAGTTTCTCATCTGTTTTATATTGTTTTGATTTTGAGTGAGGGTTAAGTATCATTTCCTGTCTTTGGCAATTTGCGTTACTTCTCCTCTGAATTCCTTATGTTTATTAACCAATTTGTGTGGGGTTTGGGTTGAGTTTGGCTTTGATATGTAAGATTCAGGGTGATGGTGGGCAGCCAGGTTGACTGAAATTAGTCCCTGAGACTGTTAGTTTGTAAATCACTGCAGAAATGGCAATCATTGTTTGAGTTCCTGCACGGTGCTTCAGGCCTTGCATGGTACATTTTTACCTTCCCTGGGTTGTGTCTCGAATGGATCTATTTCTCAACATTCTGTCAATACTTTTTAAACTCATATCTGTGTTTGTTTCTCAGGCTTACGGTGAGGGCTCCGGTGCTGACTGTAGACGCCACGTCCAAAAATTAAACCTGCTGCAGGGACAGATTTCAGAGATGTCACTCAGGTATGATAGTTTGAGGGAGGCCTGGTTATCTTGCCCTGTTTTCATCTTGAGTGGATGGTGGGAGTATATGATGGAGAAATCTCTTAGATTTCCATGTCTAACAACATGGCGATTAGTAAACAATCTTCCCACTGAAGTTAATTTTAAAATGCCAGCCACAGTATTTTAAAGGCAC
>SJYA01003698.1:0-62611 GCA_006410615.1 Neotragus moschatus | reverse complement strand
CCAGAGGAAACCCCCTTCCCTTCGTCCCATTTTTCTCTCCTTCTGGAGCCTCCGTTGGAGTTGCGCGGCCGCGCCCCATCGCAGTTGACCGCTTATCGGCTCGTTCCCTCCCTCTCTAGAGCCTCCCCTGGAGCCGCCCGGCCAGCTGGAGAGCTCCTGCTGCTGCCCCCCTTCTTGCAGGTGCCCCCCGCCGGCCCGCTGCGCATCTGCAGTGTGGGCGCAGAACTCCGCCCCTGCTGTCCAGCCAGCCCAGGGGATTTGGACTCTTTGGTTCTCCTCCCACCCGGAGGTCTCATCCTCCTTAAGAAGGAGTCTGGAATGGCGTTGAAGCTTTGCGCTCGCGTGTGGGGCGCTTTTCCGCTTGGTTTCATCTACTCTCGGTTTTGCAGTGTCTTAACTTTTAAGTGCTCCTAGTTGTATTATGTCTTTTTTTGACAGTTGATTGTCTCACCTGGTAATTACATTAGAAATCTCAGACCTCAGGGGTTTTCATTTCGCGTCACAGTAGTGTTTTTTGTTCTTTTAACTCAAAAGTAGAGTAACTTACACAGGAACGTGTTTATAAATGACCGAATAGTAAAATTCCAGGTTTCCAGGGTGAACGGAGAAGACAATGGCACCCCNTGGTAATTACATTAGAAATCTCAGACCTCAGGGGTTTTCATTTCGCGTCACAGTAGTGTTTTTTGTTCTTTTAACTCAAAAGTAGAGTAACTTACACAGGAACGTGTTTATAAATGACCGAATAGTAAAATTCCAGGTTTCCAGGGTGAACGGAGAAGACAATGGCACCCCACTCCAGTACTCTTGCTTGGAAAATCCCATGGACGGAGGAGCCTGGTAGGCTGCAGTCTGTGGGGTCGCTGAGTCAGACACAACTGAGCGATTTCACTTTCACTTTTCACTTTCATGCATTGGAGAAGGAAATGGCAACCCGCTCCAGTGTTCTTGCCTGGAGAATCCCAGGGACGGGGGAGCCTGGTGGGCTGCCGTCTCTGGGGTCGCACAGAGTCGGACACGACTGAAGCGACTTAGCAGCAGCAGCAGCAGTAGCAGGGTGAACGGGGGAAAGGAATGAGGTGAGACGGTCACAGTATCAAAAAAATCTAGGGGACATGATTACTTTTAAACCATGCTGGAATTGACTCCTGAGGAGCTTTCGGTTTTTAAACTGTCTTTTCTGAATAGGACCGGGTAGAGCCACTGCCAGAGGGAGCAGCGCTTTTGTCTAAAGGAAAGGAAGTTCCTGGGTCTTGTTGAACTTTGAGGGGACCAGTTCTAGTGCAGGAAGTGACTTGTCTCAGTCGCGAAGGGAGGGAGAATTAGGACCCCGAGCTAATTACCTAACTACCTGTTTGTTTACGACCCTTAATGTTTGTCTGACAAATGATGACCAAAACAATAGATGTGTTACGTGTGTGCAGCAGGACAGCTCCTGCAACTGGTTCTCTTGTGCTCAGCACGTCCCCTGGGCCTAGGAAGTTCTTAACCCTGGGCTGAGTTGGACTGGTCTGATGGTTATTGATAGAAGGTGGTTGTTGGGGAGAGAGCTGGGTGGGTGCTTGTCTGGTTTTCCCTGTGATTAGTGTTTACTCTTGTGTGGTAGTGATGACTTAACTAATGCCCCGGCCCTTCCCCCCACTCCCCCTCAAATCTCTTGAGTGCAGGAATCAAACATATGTTGCAGGATTATCCTGGCAGGTGAGAGTGTCTGGCACAATATAGGTGGTCAGTAAATGCTTACTGAAGGAGATTGCAGAAAAGAACTCAGAACCTAACGATGTTTCTTTACTAGCATGTTTTTAATGCTGTTAGCATATTCTGTAAGTAAATAACCTGATAATCTTAGGGACTGAATTTGTGAAATGTGTACGCAAGTGGTGTAGAAAGAACAGATACCTTCTTGAGGTAGTCATATGACTTCTTGGGAAAATAGAGGTTTTTCTTGATTTCACTCTAGAAGGTTTGCTGTACTTACTAGGTTGCTATCCTACATTAGTATTTGGGTTCTTTCTCCTGTCCTCTTTTTTGTTTCTTACTGGATGTCTAAAGAAATTAAAGAATTACTTTATTAGTGTCAGTAACTACCAAAAACTGCTGAGTAAACTAAACTATTAAAAATGTTACAAAGGACGTCCCTGGTGGTCCAATGGCTAAGACTCTGCACTCCCAATGCACGAGGTTGGGGTTCAATCCCTGGTCAGAGAACTAGATCCACGCTGCAACTAAAGATCCAGCATGCTGCAATAAAAATGAAGATGGAAGATCATGCATGCCACAGCTAAGACTGGCACAGCCAAACAAATAAATATCCTTTAAAAAGTTACAAAAAGTGGGCTAGTTAAGTCAGTCCTATTTTATTGGCTGTGTATTTGCTTCTGAATTTGATCCTGAGTACAGAGTATTGAACTTTCTTGCCTCTTTGTTTTTGTCTGTCTGTCCTTTGATGGGTGCTTGTATTGGGTTTGTCATTAAAAATTGATTGGTATGTGAAATGGCCAACAGCAAATATGAACTGACCGCTGAATGATAATAGATTACCCAATCCTTGTCCCCTGTGTTGATTTGGAGTCCTTGAAGAACAAAGTTTTCCTTCCTTTGATAAGGAAGTAATTTGACAGCTAAAATACTAGTTCCTCTGAAAGTGAAAGTGTTAGTCACTCAGTCGTGTCCAACTCTTATGGGATCCCATGGATTGTCTCCTCTGTCCATGGGATTTTCCAGGCAAGAACACTGGAGTGGGTTGCCATTCCCTTCTCCAGGGGATCTTCCCTACCCAGGGTTTCCTGCATTGCAGGCAAACTCTTTACCATCTGAGCCACCAGGGAAGCCCCTAGTAAGTAAATTTCCTGATGATCTCAGGGAGTGAATTTGTGAAATGTGTAGGTACAGAAAGAACAGATATTACTTTTTAAAAAATTTTGTCCAGCTGTGCAACTGTGGGATCTTAGTTTCCCAGCCACAGATTGAACTGCTTTTGGCAGTGAAAGCTTGGAATCTTAATTACTGGACTATGAGGGAAGTCTCCAGATACCACTCTTGAGGTAGTCATATTCCTTGGAAAGGTAGACAGTGCTAACTAAATGAGCCAGGTAAAGTGGGCTTTTAGTTCAGAATTGTCAGATTCCAAAGGCAGTATTCTTTCCAACTTTTAAATTGGTCCCCTTTAAGATTCAATGATTTTTAAAGTGATTTGAGTTCATATTCAAAGTGACTTGAGGAATTCCTTGGCAGTCCAGTGGTTAGGGCTGGGTGCCCTCACTGCCCCAAGGTTGGGGGGAGGGCAGGGTGTGTGTTCTGGGTTTAATCTCTAGGTGGGGAACTAAGATCCCATAAGCCAAGAGGTGCACCCCCCCAAAATGAAATTTTGAATATGATTTGTATTTTTAAAACTTTTTGTAGGTTTTATTGGTAGGTTAGTACGGTGGCTATTTTGCAGCTAGTTTGCTGGTAGGTATTCTGTCCTGTAGAATTGCGTTTTAGTTTATGCATTAGATCCTACTCCAGAGAATAGCTTCCCTGGTGGCTCAGAAGGTAAAGAATCTGCCTGCTGTGCAGGAGACGTGGGTTTGATCCCTGCGTGGGGAAGATCCCCTGGAGAAGAGAATGGCAACCTCCTCCAGTATTCTTTCCTGGAGAATCCCATGAATAGAGGAGGCTGGCAGGCTACAGTCCGTGAAATCACAAAGAGTCGGACACGATTGAGCGATTAAGCACTTGTGTGTGTGCGCGCGCGCGCGCACACACACACACACACACACACACACACAGAAAGTGAAATTCAGCAAGGTATGTCAGAAAGCTATTACTATTTCTTCAGAGACTTATTTAGGTGTTCTGGGAAGGGTTTTTTGGTTTATGTTTTTTGTTTTCCCCTTCCTTCAACTATGTGTTCAAATTTTGACAGCCCGGGGCATCTTAATAAGTCTTCTAAGCCATTTGAGAAGCAGCCTCTTGTGCTTCTGTCTTCTAGAATGTTTTGGGCAAATTTTAGGTGGATGGTGAGGAAACAATAGCAAAAGTAGTAATAATTGCTGTGGAGCAGCTACCATTTGTTGGTTTTAGTAACTGTCACACACTGTGCAAACACAAGCTGTTTTACCCAGTTTTCCAAACATCTTATCCAAGTAGTCATTAGTATTCTCACTTTATAGATGAAGAAACTAAGGCTTGGAAAAGCTAAGTAACTTGCCCAAGGTGATTTATAAGTGATTGAGCCAGGATTTAAATACAGTTTTTTGACTTCAAAGCCTATACTCTCACACATTAGGTTCTATGAATTTTTAAAAGCATATTATCAGAATCATACTTTATGATTTTTGATTCCTAAAAATATAACAAGTTTCTCCCTCCATTTTGAAAACAAAGAACTATTAGAAGGAAGGTTCAGGTAAATGGTGTTCATTTGGGGATTTAAAAAAATATCTTTAAGAATAATTAAAATTATTGCCTACGTGTTCACATTTATCAAAATAATGTATATACATAAATTGAAAATCCAAATAGCACTGTAAACCTAAGAGTCAAAAACCCACTCCCTTTCCATTAACTAGAGACAACTAGTGTTTTTAGCTGCTTTTTTTATATTTGAGATACAATAACATTGCTATTGATTTAGATGTAATCTTTGACTTCCTGCCATGGAGGACTTTTGCCTCCTGTAAACACACTTTTTAAGTTTACCAGAGTCTCTTAGATAATGTCAGTTTCTGTCCCTTTCCACTGTCCTCCAATCTGGACTAGTTTCTTTTCTAGGCCTGTGGCACAGTTATCTTCCTGTGACCTTCCTTCACCTTCATCCTGGGCATTTTCTTTCCTTTTGTTCATTATTGGCTCCCTAGTTCCTCTCTCATTATGGTGGAATACATTCTTCACTAGGTTCTGGAAACAGAGTCGGGTGCATGGAAGGTAAATCTTAAGTCTTTGAGCATGTGTGTAAATGTCCTTATTTTATCTATTTGATTAATAATTTGGTATGGAATTCTGGCTTGAAAATAATTTTCTCTCAGCATTTTGAAGATTCTGATTCATCGCCTTCCGGCTTCCAGTATTATTGATAAAAATGCCCTTATGCTTTGTTTATCCTTTATGTGACTCTGCCACTACCCCCCCCCCCTCCACTCCCCAACCCCGCGCCGGAAGTTTTAAGTTCTATTTTTTGTCTGTAGAGTCTGCAGTTTCAATTAAACCTTTCTGAGATCTTTTTAAATTCTTCTTGCTGGACACTCAGTGAAGCTTTTGTGTTTAGAAATGCATTGTCATCTTCTGGAAAATGTTTGTATAGTATTTTTTCTACTTTCTTCCACTGGTTTATTTATGCAATTCTCCTGTAAGCAGAATGCTTTATATCCACGGTTATCCTTTATTTATTTGTTTTTATTTCTTGGCCCTTTTTTTTTTCCCCCCTTTGAGAGAGAGTTCTTCCATTATGATCTTTTATGCTCTTGTATTTTAGATTTGATTAATCATTTTAAACTGAGAGCTCTGAATGTTGGTATTTTAGAACATTTTGTTTTTTGGCTACCACATTGTGTGTCATTTCTCTGATAACAGTATTAGGTTGGTGCAAATGTAGTTGCGGTTTCAGACCATGAATTTTAAATCATTATAAGTAGGCTCAAATACATCTTTATTAATCAAAATAGAAACCATTGCAATCAGCACATTTTTGTCAGTGAGAAATGTTTGTTCATTTCTGTGGCTTAAAAATCCATGCTTCAGGATTCGATGAACTCTTGGAAAGCATTTTCTGCCTCCTCCTGATTGTGGAAGCATTTTCATTGCAAAAAACTGTCGAAATGCATGAAGAATGGTAGTTGGGAGGCAAGAGGTCGGGTGAATATGGCGCAAGAGGCAAAACTTCACAGCCCAATTCATTCAACTTTTGAAGCATTGGTTGTGCGACATGCAGTTGGGTGTTGTCACGGAGAAGAGTTGGGCCCTTTCTGTTGACCACTGTGGGACAGTTTTCAGTGCATCTCACCGGTTTGCTGAGTATACTTCTCAGATGTAATGGTTTCGCCAGAATTCAGGAAGCTGCAGTGGATTATACTGGCAGCAGATTGCCAATCAGTGACCATGACCTGTTTTTGGTGTAAGTTGGCTTTGGGTGTGCTTTGAAACTGCTGCTTGGTCCACCAACTGAGCTGGTCTTCACCACTGGTATAAAATCCACTTTTTGTCACATGTCACAATCAGGTTGCGAAATTGTTTGTTGTTGCTGTGTACAGTAAGAGAAGACAAACACTTCAAGTGTTTCTTTTGATTTGTGGTCAGCTTATGAGGCACCCTCCAATCCCAAAGAAAGGCAATGCCAAAGAATGCCCAAACTACCGCACAATTACACTCATCTCACATGCTAGTAAAGTAGTGCTCAAAATTCTCCAAGCCAGGCTTCAGCAATACGTGAACTGTGAACTTCCTGATGTTCAAGCTTGTTTTAGAAAAGGCAGAGGAACCAGAGATCAAATTGCCAACATCCTCTGGATCATGGAAAAAGCAAGAGAGTTCCAAAAAACATCCGTTTCTGCTTTATTGACTATCTTTGACTGTGTGGATAACAATAAACTGTGGAAAATTCTGAGAGAGATGGGAATACCAGACCACCTGACCTGCGTCTTGAGAAATCTGTATGCAGGTCAGGAAGCAACAGTTAGAACTGGACGTGGAACAACAGACTGGTTCCAGATAGGAAAAGGAGTACGTCAAGGCTGTATATTGTCACCCTGCTTATTTAACTTCTATGCAGAGTACATCATGAGAAACGCTGGACTGGAAGAAACAGAAGCTGGAATCAAGATTGCCGGGAGAAATATCAATAACCTCAGATATGCAGATGACAGCACCCTTATGGCAGAAAGTGAAGAGGAGCTAAAAAGCCACTTGATGAAAGTGAAAGAGGAGAGTGAAAAAGTTGGTGTAAAGCTCAACATTCAGAAAATGATGATCATGGCATCTCGTCCCATCATTTCATGGGAAACAGTGGAAACAGTGTCAGACTTTATTTTGGGGGGCTCCAAAATCACTGCAGATGGTGACTGCAACCATGGAATTAAAAGACGCTTACTCCTTGGAAGAAAAGTTACGGCCGACCTAGATAGCATATTCAAAAGCAGAGACGTTACTTTGCCGACTAAGTTCTGTCTAGTCAAGGCTATGGTTTTTCCTGTGGTCATGTATGGATGTGAGAGTTGGACTGTGAAGAAGGCTGAGCACCGATAAATTGATGCTTTTGAACTGTGGTATTGGAGAAATGAGAGTCCCTTGGACTGCAAGGAGGTCCAACCAGTCCATTCTGAAGGATATCAGCCCTGGAATTTCTTTGAAAGGAATGATGCTAAAGCTGAAACTCCAGTACTTTGGCCACCTCATGCGAAGAGTTGACTCATTGGAAAAGCTTCTGATGCTGGGAGGGATTGGGGGCAGGAGGAGAAGGGGACGACCGAGGATGAGATGGCTGGATGGCATCACCGACTCGATGGGCATGAGTCTGAGTGAACTCCAGGAGTTGGTGATGGACAGGGAGGCCTGGTGTGCTGCGATTCATGGGGTCGCAGAGTTGACATGACTGAGCGACTGAACTGAACTGAACTATGAGGCACTCACTTACTGAGCTTTTTTTCCCTTTCCATTTTGCTTCAAATGCCTAACGACTGTAGAGTGGTCAGTGTTGAGTTCTTTGGTTACTCATTCTGTAGTTTTAAGAGGATCAGCCTCAGTACTGGCTTGCAGTTGGTCATTATCAACTTCTCATGGCTAGCCACTGCAATCCTCATCTTCAAGACTCTCATCTCTTTTGCAAAATTTCTTGAACCACCGTTGCACTGCAGATTCACTAGCAGTTCCTGGGCCAAATGGGTTGTTGATATTTCGAGTTGTCTTCACTGTTTTATAACCTATTTTGAACTAGAGTAAGAAAATGGCTCGAATTTGCTTTTTGTCTAACATCATTTCCATGGTCTAAAATAAATATAAAATAAACAGCAAGTAATAAGTCATTAGCCAAAAACATAAATCGAGAAATGCATATTAAGATGATGTATAACATAACTATTTTTATTTAAGAATGTATTCCAATATCAAATGGCAAAGTTCAATAGTGAAAAACTGTAGTTACTTTTTCACCAAGATAATAACTTTCTTAAAAGTTTTCCTTTGCTCCCTGCAGTTGTTTCTAATTCCTGTTAAAGTGTCAGTGGTTTTTTTTTTTTTTCCTAATCTTATATTTTTTAGTCTCTTATCTCGAGGCTTCCTCAGATGCCTGAACATAACATGCTGTGCTCAGACTCTCAGTCAGATCCTACTCTCTGTAGCCATATTGATGGTAGCCCACCAGGCATCTCTGTTCAAAAGATTCTCCTGGCAAGAATACTGGAGTAGGGTGCCATTCCAGGGGATATTCCTACTCCAGGATGTCTTTCCAACCCAGGGATCAAACCTGTGTCTCTTACATCTCCTGCACTGGCAGGCGAACTCTTTACCGCTAGCACTACCTGTGAACCCAAACACACATGTTGTTTCTGTTTAAGATGTTAAAAATACTGACTGGAAGTTTGTATGTTTGTTTAAAGTTTACTACTTGGTGAGCTTTCTTCTAGGGTTTTGGGCAGAGGTCAGTTGTTTTATAGAAAAATTTTTTTTTTCAGTATTAATGAGCCTTGGGCTGTGGCCTTTGCCCACACCTGAAGAGTCTGGGAGTTAAGAAAAGGAAGAGAACAGGGAGTTCAGGATGTTTACTTATTCTGTTACTCCTCCAGTTGTGGCATCTCACTTCCAGTCTGAGCTATCCCTGATGTCACCAAGAGTAGATAAATCCTCTGTGTTTCAGCCTTTCCAGAAAGGAAATCCTCAGGATTGGGGAGGATAGTAGCCTGGATGTGTTAGAGGGCCTAGTGACTCTTCTTAAAGACTTTCAGTAAATTCTGGTATCTCCCCCACCTTTAGAATTATCTCATACTAAATCCTGAATCTTCATAGTGTTCTGTGACTAGGGTTGGCTTGCTATGTTTTGATCGTTGGCACATGAAAAGCAGATAAAGCCAAATTTTATTAGTTACTACTTGTTCATTTACTTTAGACCTTTCACTATGTTCTTAGCAGCTCATCTGCTTTTGTTTCTGTTGCCATTCTTTTTGCCTTTGTGGATTTATGCAACTAAAATTCATTTCATGAGAAAGCAGATTAGGTGTTAAATTTGTCATTAATGTTGAAAATAGCAAAACAGTCACCAGGAAGGGTGATCTTTACACTATTAATAGATTGTCTTGGATTCTCATTTTAATGTCACTGTTGCGTTTTCTCTCTTTGAAACTAACTCTCATGTGAATTTAAGTGTTTAGTGACAAGAAATATGGACTTCTAGAAATATGTAATATTTCTAAATACTGTAGATGGAAAAATGAGAAGATGGTTATTTAAAGTCTGCCTTTTTTCTTTTTCCCTCCTGAGCACTGAGTTATCCTAGCCTAGGTAACCACAAGGCAAGGCAGGCTAGCAGGATCCAGGACCAGGAATTGGTCTAGGCTGATGATGGACCTGTTTTGGGCAGTGGCATGTGAATGCTCTACAGGGCTGAGGGCAAGTAGACTGAGTGATGAGCAGTATCCCTCTTCCGCTCTGTAATCAGGGCTCAGGATATACTGGAGGAGCTTGGCAGGGGACAGACTCTAGATAAAAAGATGTAGCTGTGGTACAGCATTGGTAAGGTGGGTCATTTAGGAGCAGATAAAGCAGCTGCTCTTGTTTATGTACTTGTTACCCTTGGTGTCTCTTATTTATTCGGCACAGTGTTGGGGTCTGTATTGTGTTGTGTCTCACTTATGGGTTGGGAGCCAGAGGTTGAGGATGCTTCTGCTGATGAGGCAATATGCTCCACATAGCGGTGCGACATGGTACCTGACAGAAGAGGCCAGCAGACATAAAGGAAGCACGCCTCTTTAATGGAGATAAAGAGCTTGTTTTTTAAGGTTTTGGATGGTTTGTAGCCTGTTCCTACAGTCTTCTCTGCTGCCTGTGTTTCAGTACGTTTGAGTCCTTAACTCAGAAATCTAGACTTTTTGTCTTAAATAAGAATTCTAACATCTTAGACTGTAAATAACAAATATCTCTTACTGTTAATGCTGTAACTTTGAGTTATTTAGTAAGGGGAAGGAATTACACAAATCAAATGGTTTGACCTGTTTTTTTTTTTTTTTAAGCCACCATTCCCTTCATTGTGAAATTGAAGTCACAGTGTATGTTTTCTCAAGCACATTCTATAGTGATGTGGCTGTACGGTTTTAATCATTTTTATACTTAGGATGCCTTTTAGCCTCAGTTGGTTCTAATGAACTGTAATGACTGTTTTCACATTGGCACTTGTGTTGGCACAGTTTTCACAGTGGCACAGTTTGGCCATTAAATACCCTTTCTTTAGCTGGTTGACTTTTCTTCTTGAGAGCACCTTTGTTTTTTTTGACAATAAGACATCTTAGGCACATCTTGAGGTATCTTGTGCCTGAATTGTAACCAGCTCATTTTCAAGGAGTACAGGTTCCTTTTAGAGGAGACCAGTATTAGAGATAAATATCTGGGCATGTAAGATTGTCCATATAATGACTAAGGGTAGACAGGATGATACCAGATAAGAAGCTACCTGAGTCTGCAGAACAGTTACCCTTTTTCAAAAAGTCATGAGTTTCTGTTGCTAATTTCAGTTTAAGTTTCTTTCTACCTTGTAATAATCTACCTTTCCCTTTCTTCATTTGTTTGGAACTATTTAGCCATGCCAGAGATACATTTATAATGTTGTCCTATCTATGTAGAAGCTTTTTTTTTTTTCCTTTTTATTCTTGTTTTAAATCTTGCCTCAAGTGGCCTGAAATTGATTTCCAAGGTGAGTTTTCAGTTTTCTCTTGTTGACATCCCCTTGAGTCACATCTACCTGAAAAGTGGAAGAAACCCAGCCTCACCCCCAAGCAAGTGCCAAAGAAAACATAGGCATGATATCTGGCAACTCAAATGTTGATGTATACAGTTAGTAAATAATTGGAAAGTTCTCGATCCTTAAGGAACTCTCTTTTTAAGTCTTTATCTTCCTGGATGCTAGTGGATTCAGGATGTGAATGGTCAGTTCTAGATTAATCTGCATGTTAATTTTCAGTTCAGTTCAGTCACTCAGTTGTGTCCAGCTCTTTGCGACCCTGTGGACTGCAGCATGCCAGGCTTCCCTGTCCGTCATCAACCCCTGGAGCTTGTTCAAACTTGGGATGTTAATCTTACAGGCACATAAAGTTGTTGGTCTCGGATTCTTGAAGACCTGCAAATAATTGAAGCTGCTGTTAATTTCAGTGTTAGGCTGAGCTGCCATTTTGACCAGTATGAATGTCAACAAATATAGCCAAAGGAATATCAATCATTAGAGATTTAAAAAAATTTGCCACAGAAGTTTGGGAAACTCCCTCTATTGCTCCACATTTTTACACTGTTCACTTGGTTCCACATCCACCGGCAAAGTTGTGTGGCAGCATTTCAGTAAGGTTTTATGTATGTATTGTAAACTAGGTGGCTCCCAATACGTACAGGTAATTTTTTGCCTAATCCCAACTATTTTCCTTTTCATATGAAAAAGAAAAGAAACGAGTTTCTGTTAACGATTGTAGGAAGTTTTAGTATAAATATCCAGGATTTGGCATGAGTGAATACCCTTCAGTTTTATGTTTTGGGGTAATAATATCATTGTAGAGATGTGATGGCATCTATAACATCTATCCCCTGTCTTTTTAACTTGCAGGTTTAATCTTTTTCTTCCATTAGAGTGTCAACTAACATGAAAGCTGGGCTTTTGGCTTGGTCACTGCTTTATCCTTAGTGTCTCCTGCAAGGCTGGGCACACATCAGATGTTCAAAGAATATCTGTTGAATGAAAATAGAATAGTATTATTTCTCTGCCTCAAATACTTTTGGAAGTAGATGATTGTTTTAGGGACGTTACAGGCCACCTGTAACATTCTTTTGGCACCAGGGACTGTTTTCGTGGAGTAGGGGCCAGCGGGCTATGGGGAGCAGGCTCTGCTTGTCTGCCAACCACTCCTGCTGTGTCACAGGCCACACCCGTCTGCTTCCTGGCGGCTGGGACCCTTACTATTGGCTGAAAGTTGCAGAAAACTAGTTCAGCTCGGTTTAAGTAATGACGAAACCCATCATTTTGCTTAATAGAAAGCCTTGCATTAGCGGGAATTTTCCTGGTCGGGTGAGTCAGGCGCTGCCTTCTCAACAGTCAGCTGCCTTAGGCGTGTACCCTCAGCATCAGCAGCAGTAAGCAGCACGCACATCCTCTGGGAGAAAGAGACTGACTTTGTGCATCTGGTTCATCTGGGACTGTATGTTTCAGTACCTAAATGTGGGAGAGAAAGATGAAAAACCATCTTTTCTTTCTTGGTGAGAACAAGCAGCATGAATTGGCAAAAACTTCCGGGACACTAAGAACATTCATTTTGAAGATGCTGAAGTGTAGGATGACTTGTGAGCCGTATTTAGGCGTGGGAAACATTAAACGAGGGAGAGCTCATTTGTTCCTTTGAGGTGGCTACTTGGGCTTGTGCTCCGTTTTGCCAACCTTCCAAAACTTCTGTGTCTTAAGAGAATGCCTAAAAATGCTAAAGTAGAAAACAAAAGTAGCTCATAATTTCAGCCTCCAAATAGTGTCTGTCGATGTGTTCAGTCCCTGGCCTGGGAAGATCCCATGTGCAGCGGGGAGCTTAAGCCTGTGTGCCACGACTACTGAGGCCACGCTCTGAGCCCGCAGGCTGCAGCTACGGAGCCTGTGTGCCAGGAGCGCTGCAGCCCGCGCCCCAGAACCCATGCTCCCCGAGAGGAGATTAGCCCCTGCCCTACCTGAGGGTAGAGAGAACCCTCAGGCAGCAGTGAACCCAGTGCAGCCAAGAATTAAACAAGTAAATAAAATGATACAACATTTGCACGTTGTTTTTAAAAACCCGAATAGTACAGAAAGTTGTAATAGGCCTGAGTATTCACCCTCTTTTTGACACTCAGCATTGCCTCATTCCTCTTCTCAGAGGTATACATTATTAACAGTTTTATGATACCTTCCAGAAAACAGTTGTGCTGGTTGGTATCTGCTCTGTGTGTTCATTAGCACACACTGTTCTGCTTCAGTCCTTTTCACATCTGATGATCTGCCATGTGTGGCGGGGCCTCTGGTTGGGGATAGTGTTATGCATATGTGAGTGAAACTGCATGTGTGTATCAAGGAGGCATATTCCTAGTAATGGTGAGGTTGCTAGGTCGGAGTGTATGAATGTTTAAAATCTGGATGGATATTGTCAAATTTTCCTCCCAAAAGATTACAGCAGTTTTCACTCCTGCCATTATGCTTTCTCCTTTCTGGGTATCATACTTTTTTTCATTTAGGGCCCTGTAATAGGTAATGTTGTTAACTTGTGATTTGAATTTTGTTATTTGAATTGAGAGAGAAATGGAGTAGCTTATGAGTTTTTTGCCCATTCATGTTTCTTTTTCTCTGAACTGCCAAATGATTGCTGTTTCTGTTGTCAGTCGGCTTTGTAAGTGAAGGAAAGTAACTCACTGCTGCCATGTTTATGGTTGTAAAATGTATTTTTCTTAGTCTTTTATTGGTCTTCTTTACTTTTGCCACTTAGATTTTTATTTTTATGGAGTTAAAAATTATTAGACTTTTGGTTTTTTTTTGTGAGTTCTACTCTTTGAGTTTTTTGTTCTGCTCTGACCTGGCCACTCCACCAGCTGGCACCCATGCACTCCCAACTGTAACTGGGCTATGTAAAGTCATTAGGGCACACCCAGAGAAGGCAATGGCAGCCCACTCCAGTGCTCTTGCCTGGAAACTCCCATGGATGGAGGAACCTGGTGGGCTGCAGTCCATGGGGTCGCTAAGAGTAGGGCACGACTGAGCGACTTCACTTTCACTTTTCACTTTCACGCATTGGAGAAGGAAATGGCAACCCACTCCAGTGTTCTTGCCTGGAGAATCCCAGGGACAGAGGAGCCTAGTGGGCCGCTGTCTATGGGGTCGCACAGAGTCGGACANAGAGTAGGGCACGACTGAGCGACTTCACTTTCACTTTTCACTTTCACGCATTGGAGAAGGAAATGGCAACCCACTCCAGTGTTCTTGCCTGGAGAATCCCAGGGACGGGGGAGCCTGGAGGGCTGCCATCTATGGAGTCGCACAGAGTCGGACATGACTGAAGCGACTTAACAACAGCAGCAGCAGCAGGGTACACCCAGGGTAGGGTTTAGGCAGCTGGACCCCAGAGCCCTACCACTCCAGGCATGTTAGGAGAAGTCGCAAGTCCTTGAAAAGCTGAATCTTTGTGTTCTGGGGTTGCTTTACGTCTATTAGACCTAAGTGGAGTTAGACTTAGTAAGGTGGGCGGGATTGTTGTTTTTCAGTTGCCAAGTTCTGTCTGACTCTTTGCGACCCCACGGACTGCAGCATTCCAGGCCTCCCTGTCTCTCACCATCTTCTGGAATTTGCCCAAGTTCCTGTCCATTGAATCAGTGATGCCATCCCACCATCTCAAGCTCTGTTGCCCTCTTCTCCTTCTCCATTCAATCTTTCCTAGCTTCAGGGTCTTTTCCAATGAGTTGGCTCTTTGCATCAGGTGACCAAAGTATTGGAGTTTCAGCATCAATCTTACTTTTAAAAAGGTGGGCAGGGTGCTGAGGCTAGAAACTAGAATGTATGTGTGGGGGGTTGTTTTGACCCCGTTAACGAGATATTAGATAAATTCCAGATGGCCAGTGAGATAAAATGACTTTGGTCCTTTACCCAGCTGAAAGGAGTAAGGACAGAGAGACCAAACGACTGTGATTTTGTGATATGATAAGAAACATATGAACTTCTAAAATGTTGGCATTTTCTGAGAGATTATTGGTATTAGGAGTTTTTTTTTTTTTTTTTAAATTCACAATAAATCCCTTTCAACCATACCTGAGTTTATACTAATGAGATGACTCTTTGTGTGGGGGTGGGATGGGGGTGTGGGGTGCACCTAGGTGACTTCAGGATGGGGCTGGTTGCCAGAGGAACCAAGCTTGTGATGAGAAGGTTCGAACTTTCAACCGCATTCCTGGACCTCCAGAGATGACAGAGAGACTGCCGCTTAATCACCAGTGTCCAGTGATGTAATCATGGCTACCTAATGGAATCTCCTTAGGAACCCATAAATGACAGAGCTTGAATGGTCGCATGGAGATGCTGGGAAGTGGTGCCTGGAGAGGCAGTGGGAGCTCTGCTTGTACACTTTGTGCTCTTCATCTCATCCATTGGGCTGTTCCTGAGTTGAATCCTTTTTTAATAAACAGAAAATTGTAAAGTGCTTTCCTGAGTTCTGTGAGCCATAGCAGATTATTGAATCTCAGGAGGGAGTCAATATATATTTATATGAATTTGTATGTATAAATAAATCAATTTATATGTATTAGTCTCCCAATTCATACATCAGAAATACAATAGGCCTAGGACTTTTCTTTAAAGTGGGAGCACTCTTGTGGAACTGAACCTTTAAGCTGTGAGGTCTGATGCTAACTCCACATAGTTAGTGTTGGAATCCACCTTTCACAGTAGACATCCGATTGGTGTCCTGAGAATTGGAGAATTGGTTACTGGTGTGGAAAAACCACACACATTTGGTGTCAGAAGTGAGTAAAAACAGCTCATATGGGTCATTCTCTTTTCTGAATATGATTTTGAACCTGCCTACTTTTTTTCTGTAGGTGAGAAAATGGCATTTGTGAAGAGTGGATGGCTGCTGCGACAGAGTAAGTATAGGACATGAGCCCCTTGGTCTGGGTTTAGAGTTGCCTTAGGACTCATCTTTTATTTCTGTGGCTGATACTGCTGACATTTACAAACAAATAACAAAGTCTTATTAATGCTGTTGCTCTGGATTTCCTCTTGCAGATTTTTAGATTTCTGTGAACTGTTTTTCTGCACACATGAAGCTTCTTCTTGCTTGCTGCCTTGACAGAAACCAGGGGATAGTAGTCCCTGCTGGTTTTTCTTGCTAGCATTCTCTATTAATGGCTGACCTGAGGTTCTTAAGTCTACCCAAGCTGAGCTGGTATATTACTATGAAGGTACTGCTTGCTTTGTAGGAAATAGCTGTCTCATCCTAGGAATTGAACAGTGATAAGATTCTGAAATACTGGAGTCTTCAATTGTAGGTTAAGATTTGATCTGAGGGAGTGCGTTTACCTACAACCAAATCTTTTTTATCTCCTAAAGGACTCTGGAGAAGAGACTCAGTTCTTTCCCTGTGAGATTGAGTTCATTTTCTTGGACTCATCTCTGTGGGTCTGACAGTCTGGTTTAGGATTCTGCAGTTGGGGCTTTGACGGCAGCTGTGGTGCTTGGCTGGCACTCCCCAGCCTATGATCACACCTGCCTGTATTTGGGTGGCTCTCTTCAGTAGTTTTTGCACAGATCAGGCGCTGACAATCAAATAGATACTGTGTGCCAGTTGTTTTTCAATTTGGGCAAGTGCTGTGGTTGCCCCTCTCAGCAAGGTGAGTGCTTGATAGTGGTAAAAGAAATTTGGAAGGCTGCTGTGATGAGTATTCTTTTGATACCTGCAGTGGACATGGGAGATATGGAGAGGCGCATGCAATGAAATCTGTGCACATTTGGCCTAGAATTGGGATCTATAGGAACAAAAGATGTAGCTGTTAGGTATAAATATGGTGCAGGGATGACTTAGTTTTCCTTTTTGGCTGACAAGGAAATTAGAGTTTTGTGAAGTTAAGTGCCTAGTCCAAGATCACAAAAGAAAGGATGCATTCTCTCAAACTGATAGACTGTGATGGATGCATGCTGGATGGGAGCCAGGGCCTGAGAGTGTGTGTGTCCAGTGTCTGAGCCTGCCTCTGCATAGCCTCAGGCAGGGAGGCTCTCCCACACTGTGGGCTGTAAGGGAACGTGACTGTTAGAGAAAAGTGTACATGAAGGCCTTTCAAGAAAAAGAGAAAGATATTTTCCAGAAGAGGAAGGTATTACTGTTATTTCTAAATAGAGAGTTTATAGTCCAACATTTTCTAATCAATCTAGCAATTAGATACTACTCAGAAGGTTTAGATATACCACATGGAGAGTTAAATGCTGGACATCTTTCATTAGCTCAGAATTTATCCAGCTTTTGTTTCCTTTTGTGCTTTGAAACTTAAGTGGCCGCGTTCTCGGTGGGAGTGGACTCCTCATCTTAGCGCGCTGCCTGCAACCCTGGTGCAGCATGAGTACTGGTGCAGCCCGGGCCTGCTCCCACTGCCATTTGATAGGCTGCTCTGGGCAGGCAGATGCAGGGATGCTTTTAGGGCAAGAGGAACGTTTCTTTTGTTTCTGTTACTTGTGAGTCAGAGGACAAAGTCCTTGCTTTTCCACTCAAAGCCAACATTTCCACTTTTTTTCAGGTACTATTTTGAAGCGCTGGAAGAAGAATTGGTTTGACCTGTGGTCAGATGGTCACCTGATCTATTACGATGACCAAGCTCGGCAGAGTGTAGAAGATAAGGTCCACATGCCAGTGGACTGCATCAACATCCGCATGGGGCATGAGTGTCGGGGTACGTGGGCTTGCCATGTCCAGCTTCTGTCGCCTACCCGTCCCCATTCTTGGTGGGAGCGATTCCTCTTTCTTAGCCACTTTGCTTTCATTTACAGATCAAAGAAGGGTTTCATGTAGGAAGAGGTTGCCAGATGAAACCAGACCCCTGATTATAACCCATATGGGTTGGCAGGTTAATTTTCTCCTCTGAATAGACCCATCAGTCCACGTTTCTGTTCTCTCTCATGAAGAAAGTGGTGGAGAACTAAGGAATCAGAGTGCTGGGAACCCCAAGAAGGATGGAGCTACTCTACGTAGTTTAGATTTTGTGACTCAGAAACTGGCTTATTGATAGCAGCTCCAGTCAGTTTCTTTTTTTTTTTTTTTTCCAGTCAGTTTCTTAAAAATCTGATGTCTTTCCTGGAGTTACCTCTTATATAAATTTTGAAGGAATAGTTTTTTAATAAGCACAGACTTTTCTATTTCTAATTAATGGCATATGTGGACTTATCTGTTTGTTCTGTTAGCTCTGGAGTACAGAGTCTGCTGTAGTAACCATTGGTGTTATAACATCCTGCCCATATAAGTTCTTGAAACACAAGTTTCTATGGACTAGTTGTTGAAATACTTACTTGAACCAGGCTCAGATGTCATAAGCCTTATACTTCTTGGTACACAAATATACTTGCTTTCTTTTTATGAGTTTTTTTGTTTGTTTTAAAAAAATATTTATTTTGGTTGTGTTGAGTCTTAGCTGTCACATGTGGGATCTTTGTTGCCAGGTATTTTGTTGCAGCGTGCAAACTTCTCTCTAGTTGTGGTGCGTGAGCTGTAGAGTGTGTAGGCTTAGCAGTTGTGGCGTACAGTCTCTCTGGTTGTGCCACATGGGCTTTTGCTTGGGTTAGTTGCCCCGTGGCATGTGGGATCTTAGTTCCCTAACCGGGAATCAAACCCCCATTCCCTGCATTGGAAGACAGATTCTTAACCACTGGACCACCAGAGAAGTCCCAGAGACACTTAACATCTGATTTTCACTTCTAAAGCAGTGATGTAGTTTGATGCTTCCTGTGACTAAAAGAAGTAAGTATTCTGGGAACTGATGCTTTGCAACACTTTTCATTGTGCTTATTGTTCTGATGTCTGGGCTGTTCTGTCATCACATGTGGATGCCCTCTTGAAGAGGCTTACTTGTTTCTCCTACATGAAGTCAAATTAGTATGGAGTAATGATTCATGTGTTTGGTTCTGTAGGGCAGAATAAAGATGTTTTATAATTACAGTGTTCTGAAGTACTGGTCCTTTGCTTATCTGACCTATTAAGAAGAAATCCTTGGGGGGAAAAGTGGTGTTAATATTTCTGTATATTTTTTTATAGATATTCAGCCACCAGATGGGAAGCCGAAAGACTGTATGCTGCAGATTGTTTGCCGAGACGGAAAAACCATCAGTCTTTGTGCAGAAAGCACAGATGATTGTTTGTAAGTTTTTTCTGATGTGTTTAACTTAAAAAGTACTTTCTGTTTTAATTTCCAGTTGCAGGAAGGGAAAAGAATGGGAGTTAAGTTTCCTTTAGGCAGCAGAATAAGTGACTTAGAGGTGTGTGAAAGGAATGCTAACAGTGTCTTAGTCCACATCTGATGCCCTGATGCTGGTTTCCGCCTCTGCAGAGCTGCTCATGCAGTGTCCTGATACAGTGAGTGTGGCAGGAAGCATTAGATACACTGGATTTGCATTCTTTCCTCATTACTAGACGTGCACTGGATGCTGGGCATGGCTAAGTGGGTTCTGAAATACTGATTTTTCGGCTGTGCTGCCTGGCTTGTGGGGTATCAGTTCCCTAACCAGTAGTCAGACCTGGGCCCACAGCAGTGAGAATGCAGAATCCTAACCTGTGGACTAGCAGGGAATTACCATTAAATTTTGTTATTTTAATGTAAATGTCTTTTTAAATAGCACTGACATCTGTATTATATAGCCTTTTCCCTCTTTTGATGGTTCACTCCCATTTGCTCTCTCTCAAGAAAGAGTATAGAAATACAAGAAGAAAAGCCCAACGTTATTAATTCTCATCCCAGAACATCCCATACACAGCATTAATGTAGGACGAGAATCTTGAAAACTGATTTTTTTTTTTCGTCCACACTCTACCACTACCATAGGTTAACTCTGGACATTTTGAGAATTCATTAACAGAAATTATAATAATATTCCTGTATATTAAAATATTCATATGTATATGACATTTTTATAAAATCCAGGTGGCCACTTGTTAGAGTGCCTGACCCTGCATTTTACATATATGCTTATCCTTAATATAGGCATGCTGAACTTTTTAGTTTAAATGTCAGATGTTGTTTCTTTTTTACATTCTTATTTATATTAGTGAATCATAAGTGTCACTTTCTGGAGAGATATAGCTTTTATACAGACGAATGGAGACATGAACACATCAGGCCAGTTTGCTACTGTTTTATAAATTGGATCTCTGTGTATTTTTACTAGTCATTAATTTAAGCTTATGTACATTGAACATTTCCTTTGACCTGGGCTCTGTGCTGACTGCTTTGTATATGTTGTTTAATCTTCATTTTATAATGTGGGTGGTAGTTGTTTAGTTGCTCAATTGTGTCTGACTCTTTGTGACTCCATGGATGGCAGCACACCAAGCCTTCACTGTCACGCAGAGTTTGCTCAAACTCATGTCCATTGAGTCGATGACTCCTGCCTTGTCTTTCCCACAATCAGAGTCTGTTCCAAGGAGTCACCTCTTTGCATCAGGTGGCCAAAGTATTGGAGCTTCAGCATCGGTCCTTCCAATGAATATTCCATGATGTTGATTTCCTTTAGGATTAACTGGTTTGATCTCCCTGCTGTCCAAGACACTCTCAAGATTCTTCTCCAACACCATAGTGTGAAGCAACAATTCTTTGGTGCTCAGCCTTCTTTATGGTCCAACTCTCATGTCTTTACATGACTACTGGAAAAACCATACCTTTGACTAGATGGACATTTGTTGACAAAGTGAGGTCTTGTGCTTCTTAGTATGCTGTCTAGATTGGTCATAGTTTTCCTTCCAAAGACCAAGCATCTTTTAATTTCATGGCTGCAGTCACTATCTGCACTGATTTTGGAGCCCAAGAAAATGAAATCTGATACTGTTTTACTTTTTCCCATTTATTTGCCATGAAGTAATGGGACTTACTCCTTGGAAGGAAAGTTATGACCAACCTAGATAGTATATTAAAAAGCAGAGACATTACTTTGCCAACAAAGGCTAGTCAAGACCATGGTTTTTCCAGTGGTCATGTATGGATGTGAGAGATGGACTGTGAAGAAAGCTGAATGCCGAAGAATTGATGCTTTTGAACTGTGGTGTCAGAAGACTCTTGAGAGTCCCTTGGACTGCAAGGAGATCCAACCAGTCCATCCTAAAAGAGATCAGTCCTGGGTGTTCATTGGAAGGACTGATGCTGAAGCTGAAACTCCAGTATGTTGGCCACCTCATGCAAAGAGTTGACTCATTGGAAAAGACCCTGATTCTGGGAGGGATTGGGGTCAGGAGGAGAAGGGGACGACAGAGGATGAGTTGGCTGGATGGCATCATCAACTTGATGGAGGTGAGTTTGAGTGAACTCTGGGAGTTGGTGATGGACAGGGAGGCCTGGCGTGCTGTGATTTATGGAGTTGCAAAGAGTTGGACACCACTGAGTGACTGAACTGAACTGAACAGAATGGGACTGGATGCCATGATGTTAGTTTTTTAAATGTTGAGCCAGCTGTTTTTGCTCTTCTCTTTGACACTTAACAAGAGACTCAAACAGGGGCTCTGTATCAACCTAGAAGGGTGGGATGGGGAGAGAGATGGGAGGGAGTTTCAAAAGGGAGGAGACATATGTATACCTATGGCTGATTCATGTTGAAGTTTGACTGAAAACAAAATTCTATAAAGCAATTATCCTTCAATAAGAATTAATTTAAAAAAATTCAAGAGGCTGTTTAGTTCCTCTTCACTTTTTGCCATTATAGTGGTATCATTTGCATATCTGAGGTTGTTGATATTTCTCCCAGCATCCTTAATTCCAGCTTGGGGTTCATCCAGACTGGCATTTTGCATGATGAACTCTATGTAAGTTAAATAAGCAGGGTAACAAAAGACAGTCTTGCTGTACTTCTTTCCCAATTTTGAACCAGTCCATTGTTCCATGTCTGATTCTAACTGTTGCTTGTTGACCTGCATACAGGCTTCTCAGGAGACAGAAAAGGTGATCTGGTATTCCCATCACTTTAATAATTTCCCAGGGTTTGTTGTGATCCACATGGTCAAAAACTTTAGTGTAGTCAATGAAGCAGAAGTAGATGTTTCTCTGGAATTCCCTTGCTTTTTCTGTGAACCAACAGATATTTTCAATTTGATCTCTGGTTCCTCTCCCTTTTCTAAATCTAGGTTGTACATGTAGGTTGAAATTCTGGGTTTACATACTGTTGAAGCATACTTTCAAGGATTTTTGAGCATTACCTTGCTAGCATGTGAAATGAGCACAATTGTTTGGTAGTTTGAACATTCTTTGGCATTGCCTTTCTTTGGGACTGGAATGAAAACTGACATTTTTCCAGTCCTGTGGCCATCGCTGAGTTATCCCAATTTGCTGGCATATTGAGTGCAGCCCTTTAATAGCATCATCTTTTAGGATTTTAAATAGCTCAACTGGAATTCCATACCTCTTCTAGCTTTTGTTTGTAGTAATGCTTCCTAAGGCCCACTTGACTTCACACTCCAGGATGTCTGGCTCTAGGTGAGTGACCACACTCTTGTGGTTATCTGGGTCATTAAGGCCTTTTTTGTGCAGTTCTTCTGTGTATTCTTGCCACCTCTTAATATCGTCTGCTTCTGTTGCTGCTACTGCTGCTGCTAAGTCNCTGGAATTCCATACCTCTTCTAGCTTTTGTTTGTAGTAATGCTTCCTAAGGCCCACTTGACTTCACACTCCAGGATGTCTGGCTCTAGGTGAGTGACCACACTCTTGTGGTTATCTGGGTCATTAAGGCCTTTTTTGTGCAGTTCTTCTGTGTATTCTTGCCACCTCTTAATATCGTCTGCTTCTGTTGCTGCTACTGCTGCTGCTAAGTCACTTCAATCGTGTCCGACTCTGTGCGACCCCAGAGACGGCAACCCACCAGGCTCCCCCGTCCCTGGGATTCTCCAGGCAAGAACACTGGAGTGGGTTGCCATTTCCTTCTCCAATGCATGAAAGTGAAAAGTGAAAGTGAAGTCGCTCAGTTGTGTCCCACTCAGTGACCCCATGGACTGTAGCCCACCAGGCTCCTCCATCCATGGGATTTTCCAGGCAAGAGTACTGGAATGGGTTGCCATTGCCTTCTCCCTGCTTCTGTTAGGTCCATTACTATTTCTGTACTTCATTGTGCCCATCTTTGCATGAAATGTTCCCTTGATATCTCTAATTTTCTTGAAGAGATCTCTGTAGTCTTCCCCATTCTACTGTTTTTCCTCTATTTCTTTGCACTGGTCACTTAAGAATGCTTTTTTATCTCTCCTTGTTATTCTCTGGAATTCTGCATTAAGTTGAGTATATATGTTTCACTTTTTCCTTTTCCTTGTCTTCTTTTCTCAGCTCTTTGCAAGGCTTCTGGGAACAACCACTTTGCCTTCTTGCATTTCTTTTCCTGTGGAATAGTTTTGGTCACTGTCTCCTATGCAATACTGTGAACCTCCATCCATAGTTCTTCATGCACCCTGTATACCAGATCTAATCCCTTGAATCTATTCATCACCTCCACTGTATGATCATAAGTGATTTGATTTAGGTCATACCTGAGTGGAAGAAAATAGTTTTCCCCACTTTCTTCAATTTGAGCCTGAATTTTGCAATAAGGAACTCATAGATCTGAGCCACAGTCAGCTCCCGGTCTTGTTTTTGCTGACTGTATAGAGCTTCTCCTTCTTTGACTTTAAAGGTTTCAATCTGTCTGATTTCGGTATTGACCACCTGGTAATGTGTAGAGTCATCTCTTGGGTTGCTGGAACAGGATGTTTGTCTTTATAGCGCTTTGTTGTTAACTGTTCTACTCTACTGTATGCTGAGATGTCATGTATGGACTGTTCCTTTAAGTAGTAGTGGAAAAAAACATCTAGAACTAAAATTTTAGAATAGTTTAATAACGAAACATGAGAGGTGTTGTCATAGAGGAGGGAGTAGAGTTAAAAATACACTGAAAGACTCACCTCGTTTGGATTTGAAGAGCTAGATGAGTCAGAGGAGGTTGTTTCTTAACCTGTTTGGCAAAGTAGAGGTTTATTAATGTGTTGATTTTAAGCATCAGTTCTTCAGCACTCAATCTTCTTTATGGTAATTCACATCCATACATGACTACTGGAAAAACCTTAGCTTTGACTAGATGGACCCTTTGTCAGCTAAATGGTGTCTTACCTGCTTTTTAGTATGCTGTCTAGGTTTGTCATAGCTTTTCTTCCAAGGAGCAAGTGTTTTTTGATCTCATGGCTGCAGTCACCATCCATAGTGATTTTGAAGCCCAAGAAAATAAAATCTGTCATTGTTGCCATTTTTCCCCCATCTATTTGCCATGAAGTGATGGGACTGGAGACCATGAGCTTATTAGTTTTTTGAATGCTGAATTTTTAAAAAATTAAATTTATTTTAATTGAAGGATACTTGTTTTACAATATTGTGTTGTTTTCTGCCAATTATCAGCATGAATCAACCATAGGTATACTTATGTCCCCTGCCTGTTGAATCCCCCTCCCACATCCCTCCCCATTCCACCCCTCTAGGTTGTTACAGAATGCTGTTTTTAAAGCAGTTTCTTCACTGTCCTGTTTTAGTTTCACCAACAGGCTCTTTAGTTCCGCTTCACTTTCTGGCATTAGGTTGGTATCAGCTTCATACCTGAAGTTGCTGATGGTTATATTTCTCCCAGCAGTCTTTTTTTCTTTTAAGATTTATTCATTTGTGGCTGTACGGGGTCTTTGTTGCCGCTCTGGGACTTCTCTAGCTGTGGAGAGTGCGGGTTACTGTCTCACTGTGATGCGCAGGCTTCTCACTGCAGTGGCTCCCCCTGTTGTGAAGCATGTGTTCTAGAGCGCTGGCTCAGTCGCGTGGCGTGTGAATTTAGTCACTCCATCCATAGCATGTGAGATCTTCCTGGAGCAGGGATTGAACCCATATCCCCTGCATTGGCAGACAGGTTCTCAACCGCCAGACCACCTGGGAAGCCCTCTCCCAGCAATCTTGATTCCAGCTTTGGATTCATCCACACCAGCATTTTGCATGATGTACTCTGTGTGTGAATTAAGCAAGCACGGGTGACTACACACAGCCTTGACACACTCCATTCCCAGTTTTAAGCCAGTCCACTGTTCCATGGCCAATTCTAATGTTGCTTCTTGGTCTGCCTGCAGGGTTCTCAGGAGGCAGATAAGGTGGTCTAGTAGTCCCCTCTCTTTAAGGAGTTTCCACAGTTTGCTGTGATCGACACAGAGGTTTTAGGGTAGTCAGTGAAGCAGCAGTAGATGTTTTTCTGAAATTCCTTTGCTTTTTTGATCCAGTGGATATTGGCAGTTTAATCACTGATTCCTCTGCCTTTTCTAAATTCAGCTTGTACATCTGGAAGTTCTCACTTCATGTACTGTTGAAGCCTAGCCTGAAGCATTACCTTTCTAGCATGTGAAATGAGNTGAAGCAGCAGTAGATGTTTTTCTGAAATTCCTTTGCTTTTTTGATCCAGTGGATATTGGCAGTTTAATCACTGATTCCTCTGCCTTTTCTAAATTCAGCTTGTACATCTGGAAGTTCTCACTTCATGTACTGTTGAAGCCTAGCCTGAAGCATTACCTTTCTAGCATGTGAAATGAGTGCAGTTGTATGGCTACCTTAGAATGGCTGTTACCAGAAAGACAAAACATAAGTTGTTGGGTGAGGATGTGGAGAAAAGGGAATCCTGTGCACTTCTGGTGGGAATGTAAATTTGTGAAGCCACTATGGAAAACAGTATAGAGGTTCCTCAAAAAAGCAAAAATAGAACTAACATATGGTTCTGAAATGCCACTCTTCAGCATATATTTGAAGGGCATTAAATGGTTGTGTTGATGAAATAGCTGCACCTTGTGTTTCTTGCATTAATTGTGGTAGCCAACACATGGAAGCAACTTAAGTGTCTGAAGAATGAAGGAATTGATAAATAAAATGATACATTCACACACACAGACTTGCACACGTGTGGGCAATGGACTGTTAATCAACTGTGGAAAAAGAAACCCTGCTTTCACAACAATATAAATGGATCCTGAGGGCCTTATGCTAAGTGAAGGAAGTCAGACAGAGAAAGAAAAATGACTGTATTTCTCACTTATATGAAGAATCTAAAAAAGTTGGACATGACTGAACAGCTAACACTTTCATTTTCATAGAAGTGGAGAGTAGAATAGTGTTTACTAGTGGTTGAGGGAAATGGTGAGGTATTGGACAAAGAGTATAAGCTTCCAGCTGTAAGATGAGTAAGTTCTCGGCATCTCTTGTACAGCAGTGATTATAATTAATAGTTCTGTTTCATATACTTGAAAGTTAAGAGAGTAGATCTTAAATGTTATCACCAAAGAAGTAAAAAATTAATCAGGTGTTTAGGGGTAGAGGTCCCTTATTGTAGCAATCAATTTATGTTATATGTGATTCAGATCATCATATTGTCCGCCTTAAATTTAATTTGTTATATATCAGCTTTTCAAATACCAGCAATATTTTTAAGTGCAAAATATTGCTGACCTTCTATATCTCATATGTGGAACTTTATGTAGCCATTTAAAAAATCAAATATTAATAGATCTGTGTATGTAACATGACCTGATAAATATAGGTTTCAGTTCACTTCAGTTCAGTTCAGTCGCTTCCAACTCTTTGGGACCCCATGAATCGCAGCACGCCAGGCCTCCCTGTCCATCACCATCTCCCGGAGTTCACTCAAACTCAATCCATCGAATTGGTGATGCCATCCAGCTATCTCATCCTCTGTCGTCCCCTTCTCCTCCTGCCCCCAATCCCTCCCAGCATCAGAGTTTTTTCCAATGAGTCAACTCTTTGCATAAGGTGGCCAAAGTACTGGAGTTTCAGCTTTAGCATCATTCCTTCCAAAGAACACCCAGGACTGATCGCCTTTAGAATGGACTGGTTGGATGTCCTTGCAGTCCAAGGGACTCTCAAGAGTCTTCTTCAACACCACGGTTCAAAAGCATCGATTCTTCAGCACTCAGCTTTCTTCACAGTCCAACTCTCATATCCATACATGACTACTGGAAAAACCATAGCCTTGACTGTTTAGTGTAGTTAATTAAGCATGGTGCATTTTACATTTATTAAAAAGTGAAGGACTTCCCTTGTGGTTCAGTGGTTAAGACTCAATGCCTCCACCACATGGAGTGTGGGTCAATCCCTGGTCAGGCAATTAAGATCCCATATACCCATGGCTCAGCCACAAATTAAAAAAGAAAAAAACTGTAGTATAGATTATAGTTTAAATATTACATATGTATCAATACTGTAGATTTTTTTCTTTACATATTATATATTCCTAGTGCATGTCTGAAGTGAGTTGACTGAGTGAGTCTTGAAGCAAGGGCTAAGTTCAGTCGCTCAGTCATGTCTGACTCTTGTGACCCCATGGGTTGCCGCATGCTAGCTAGGCTTCCCTGTCTATCACCAGCTCTCGGAGCCTACTCAGACTTATGTCCATTGAGTCAATGATGCCATCCAACCATCTCAGCCTCTGTTGTTCCCTTCTCCTCCTGCCTTCAGTCTTTCCCAGCATCAGGGTCTTTTCAAATTAGTCAGTTCTTCGCATCAGGTGGCCAAAGTACTGGAGTTTCAGTTTCAGCATCGGTCCCTCCAATGAATATTTAGGACTGATTTCCTTTAGGATTGACTGGTTGGATCTCCTTGCAGTCAAAGGGACTCTCAAGAGTCTTCTCCAACCCCATAGTTCAGAAGCATCAACTCTTTGGTGCTCAGCTTCTTTATAGTTCAAATCTCACATCCATACATGACTACTGGAAAAACCATAGCTTTGACTGGGTGGACCTTTGTTGGCAAAGTAATGTCTCTGCTTTTTACTATGCTGTCTAGGTTTGTCATAGCTTTTCTTCTAAGAAGCAAGTGTCTTTTAATTTCATGGCTGCAGTCACCATCTGCGGTGATTTTGGACCCCCTAAAATAAAGTCTGTCACTGTTTCCATTGTTTACCCATCTATTTTCCATGAAGTAATGGGACCAGATGCCATGATTTTAGTTTTCTGAATGTTAAGTTTTAAGCCAACTTTTTCACTCTCCTCTTTCGCTTTTATCAAGAGGCCCTTTAGTTGTTCTTCACTTTCTGCCATAAGGGTGGTGTCATCTGTGTGTCTGAGGTTATTGATATTTCTCCCGGCAGTCTTGATTCCAGCTTGTGCTTCATCTAGCCCAGCCTTTCACGTGATGTACTCTGCATATAAGTTAAATAAGCAGGGTGACAGTATACAGCCTTGACGTAGTCCTTTCCCAATTTGGAACCAGTCTGTTGTTCCATGTCCAGTTCTAACTGTTGCTTCTTGACCTGCATACCTCTTAGCAGACAGGTAAGGTGGCTGAGAACCGCACGAACAGTATGAAAAAGGCTAAAAGTCTGTTATTAAAACAAGGTTTTTCAAAAATTCTGATGCCACTGCAGGTTTGAGATGGATGTTGGATTGCCTCAAATAAAGTACCTTTTTTTTCTTTTTCTTTTCTTCAGGGCCTGGAAATTTACACTCCAGGATTCCAGNTCTTAGCAGACAGGTAAGGTGGCTGAGAACCGCACGAACAGTATGAAAAAGGCTAAAAGTCTGTTATTAAAACAAGGTTTTTCAAAAATTCTGATGCCACTGCAGGTTTGAGATGGATGTTGGATTGCCTCAAATAAAGTACCTTTTTTTTCTTTTTCTTTTCTTCAGGGCCTGGAAATTTACACTCCAGGATTCCAGGACAAACACAGTAAGTTGCTAATGGCAGTCACTTATAATGTTTTCTCATAGTCTTGCTGTAAAAAATGGGAGAATAGGAGGGTGAGAAGGAAAATGGCAGTGTTTTTTGCCACTTGGCCCTGGATGAGCAAGCAGAGATAGACAGGCGGAGTTTCACTGACAGCTGGATTTTGGAAAACATTTTGGCAGGAGCCAGTCTAACATGGGCACATTAATCCCAGTTTTATATTTTAGAAATGTCTGTATCTCACAAATATTTACAGCACTTTGAATTCTGCTGTGGTTTGCAGAGAAGGCACAAAAGGGATTACAGGGCCTTTTCCATGTATAGCATCTCAGCCTGTGAAATAGACATTTTTGAGTCTTGTACTTGTCTCTAGTTTCTTTTGACTTTAGGAGATAACTGAGACAGTAAACCCCATTTGTAGAGGATAGTGGTACCATTTTTGTGTCTGTCAGGGAATAAAAGGCAGTTCCTTCTATGGTCAACATTTTCTTTCATTCTTCAGATAGGATTTTATTTTTTCCCTTATTTCTCTAGGAGGAAAAGAAACAGGTAGATGGAGCTTTTTAAATGATTTATACAGGTGGGAAAAGAAAGTAAAAAGACTTAATGTTCAAATGCTGTTTTTTACTACTTTTGTTAGCTCAGGTCTATTCTTCCTCCTAAGCTTACTCTGAAACTCCCGTTACCTTTTCTTTGATGAAAATCCTCTACTCGAATGAAGTTGTTTAGTATTGATGATTCATATAGTTAGGGATAAGAGCCAAGGTGATTCTCTATTTGGATTTTTTTTTTAAAGGAATGCATATATTTTTGTTTTCCACTAAGGGGTAATTTAATGAAAGATTGAAAAAGTTTTTAATGTAGAAACCAGATTGTGAGTGCAGGACATATCCCTGCCTGCTACATTTTAGACTGTAGGATTTTTATTTGTGAACAAAAGTCTTGTTGAGAGTGATATAACATCTTTTAAAGGGCCTGGGTAACACTGGAGGCTCTGTGGTTTTCTTGGGCAGTGAGAATTCTTTTACCCGCTACTGGTGACTGAGGAGGACCAACTCCTCTTGAATTCAAAGGACACTAAATGCAGGGTAGGGGGCAAGGAGAAGGTCATCTTGTTAGTCATTGCCTCTCAGAGAGTTGTTATATTTCCCCTTCAAAGATTGAACTTTTTGGCTTTTAATTTTTTTTCTTTTTTTCACAATTTCTCTCCTCTCAAGGCTTACGTTGGCTCAGAAGTCATGTATGATGAGACAGCTGTGGCTTCCTCCCCACCTCCTTACACAGCATATGCTGCACCGACCCCTGAGGTAGGGAGCAGATCTTCACTTTACAGAATCCAACTGAGGGAAACTTGGGGTCTCTGTGCTACCATCCTTTTAAAACTAAAAGAAAACTTTGAGCCAAACAGTATTAGAGAAATTAGAAATGTACTTGAAACCCTTTCCTTCTTTAAACTTTTTTCATATCTTAAACAGATTATCTGTTGTTTTTTTGCTTTTATAAAGCAACTAACTGCTTTATCTAATCTTCATGTTCATATTTTCAAGATAGACCCAAAAATGAATCATGGTATTAATAATATGATTCTGATGATTTAAGTTTATACTTAGTTTTTTACTTGGATACTCTTTATAATCAGAAAAAAATGCTTTTTTAATTTGAAGAAACAAAACCAGAACCTTAAAGTCACATGACAAACCCCTCTGATGCTGCTGCTAAGTCACTTCATTCGTGTCCAACTCTGTGTGACCCCCATAGACGACAGCCCACCAGGCTCTCCCATCCCTGGGATTCTCCAGGCAAGAACACCGGAGTGGGTCTGGGTGCGCCCTAATTTGAGGGCCAGGGGTTCAGTGCTGCATATGGAAGCCTCTGTCGCGGGAGGCACTTTTACTTTTTTTTTTCTTTTTTCACTTTTAGTTTGGAAATAATTATAGACTTACAAGAAGTTGCAAAGAAAATATGGAAAAATCTCATGTACTCTTTACCCTGTTCCCTAGCTGTTACATGGTAAATAAAATCAAAACTAGATGTTTGAAATTGGTGTAGTGTTTATATCTGGTTCTGTCATTTTATCATGAGTATAGATAGGTATATCTACTACCTCAGTCAAGGTATAAAACTGTTTATAATATCCTCTTCCTACTACACCCTCTTATAGTCATACCTTCCTTCCGCTTCCTTAACTGCTGCCAATCACTGATTTGTTGGCTATCTGTATAATTGTGTCATTCCCACAGTGTGTGTAACAGAATCGTTTAGCCTGGGATCTTTTGAGTTTGATGATTTTTACTCAGCACAGGGCCCTTGCTGCATTGTTAAATTGTAACACTCAAATTGTTGCACGTGTCAGTGTTCTTTTCCTTTTTATTGCTGAGTGGTATGCCATGATATGAGTGTACCACAGTTTGTATGGAGAGACATTTACCTGTTGGGGGACAGTTTGGTTGTTCTAGATTTTGGCTGTTACCAATAAACCTACTGTGAACCCTCACATAGAGGTTGTTGTGCAGACATAAAGTTTTATGCCCAAAAATGCAGTTGCTAAGTTGAATATATTAAAGTGTATGATTAGTTTATTTTAATTTTTTTTTTTTACTTTACAATACTGTATTGGTTTTGCCATACATTGACATGAATCCGCCACAGGTGTACATGAGTTCCCAACTCTGAACCTCCCTCCCACCACCCTCTCCATATCTTCTCTCTGGGTCATCCCAGTGCACCAGCCCCAAGCATCCTGTATCCTGTATCGAACCTAGACTAGTGATTCGTTTCTTACGTGATAGTATACATGTTTCAGTGCCATTCTCCCAAATCATCTCACCCTCTCCCTTTCCCACAGAGTCCAAAAGTCTGTTCTTTATATCTGTGTCTCTTTTGCTGTCTTGCATACAGGGTTATCATTACCATCTTTCTAAATTCCATATATATGTGTTAGTATACTGTATTGGTGTTTTTCTTTCTGGCTTACTTCACTCTGTATAATCGGCTCCAATTTTATCCACCTCATTAGTAATGTATATGATTAGTTTTTTAAAAAACTGGCGAACTACTTTCCACAATTTTTCTATCATTTCACTTTTCCATCAGTAGTGTGTGAAGGATTCATTTTCTCTGTATCCCGCCAGCTTTTGGTATTGTCACTGTTTTTTATTTTAACTGTTCAATAGGTGTGTAGTAATATTTCATTGTGATCTTCATTGCATTTCCGTAGTAGCCTGTGATGCTGAACATCTTCCTGTGTTTATTTGCCATCTGTGTATGCTGTTCAAGTAAGCTATGTTTTCTTGTCTTTTGCTCATTTTCTAATTGTTTTAATCATTTTTTTATTGTTGAGTTTTGAGAGTTCTTATATATACGTTCGAGATAGGAATAATCCTTTGTCAGATATGTGGTCTGTAATGTATCTTTTTATCCTCTTGACAGTGCCTTTCACAGTTTTTAATACAGTCTAATTTATTGGTCTTTCCTTGTATGGATCGTGCTTTGTTGTCACATTTAACACTTCACCTAGACCACGTTTCCCAAGGTTTTCTCCCATGTTACCTTCTGGTAGTTCATAGTCCTGGCTTTTACATACAAGTCATTTCCATTAGCAGTTAATTTTTTGAATTTATGCGTTTATTTACTTGTTTATATATTTTTGGCTGTGCTGGGCCTTCATTGCTGTGTGTGGGCTTTTCTCTGTGGCAGGCAGAGGCTCCTCTCCAGGTGCCGTGCATGGGCTTTTCACTGTGGTGGCTTCTCTTGTTGCGGAGCCTGGGCTCCAGGGCACTCTGGCTTCTGTAGTCGGAGCACGTAGGCTCAAGTAGTGTCAGTTCGCAGGTTCTAGCACACACACACACACAGCAGGCACGCAAGTAAAGCTTGTGCATATGTGCTCAGTCGTGTCTGACTCTTGTGCAACCCGTGGACTGTACCCCCCAGGCTCCTTTGTCCATGGGAATTCCCAGGCAAGAATATTGGAGTGGATGGCTGTTTCCTTCTCCAGGGGATCTTCCTGACCCAGGGATCAGACCTGCGTTTCCTGCTTCTCCTGCATTGCAGGTGGATTCTTTACAGCTCAGTGGTTGTGGCACATGGGCTTAGTCTTTCTTCTTTCAATGTGCATATTAGATTGAAGCGTGCTTCTTATAGATGGCATGTAGTTTCTTGCAGGCAGCATGTAGTTGGGTCATGCCCTCACCCCATCATCTGACAAATTTCTAACTTGTAAGTTGGTATATTTAGGACATTTATGTTTTTATTGTGAAAGTTTAAAGTGTACCGTGTTACTTTGAGACCTTTATATAGGGTAACTGAGTGCCAGTGTGGCAATATTTATTACTTTACATAATTACAATATAATATTATTGTCTCTAGTCATTATATGGTGAATTGGATCTCAAAACTTATATAATACTTGTTTCAAGTTTGTATCAAAACACATCAGTCATCCTTTCCTTTAGATCATTTACATATAATGTGATTTTGATACATTAAGCATGCTGTTTTATTGTTTGTGTTTTTGGCTCTATTTTTCATGTCTCTGTTCTTTGTCTTAAGCCTTTTGTGGACTATTGGAACATGTCTTATTTTATTTTACTTATTTTTATTTTTTTGGGCTGTACCACACGTAGCTTGTGGGACCTTATTTCCTGGACCAGGGATGTAACCTGGGCCCTTAGCAGTCAAAGCATGGAGTCCTAACCACTGGATCACCAGGGAATTCCCATAGAACATGTTTTAGAATTACATTTTGACTTATCTGTAATGTTTTGAGTATCTCTTTGTATTGCTATTAATATTTTAGTGGTTGTTCTAGTTATTATACATACATACCTGTTTTTCAGTCAGATGATTACATTTTATGAAGGGCAGTGACATGTCAAACCCTTGCCTCTGTGATTGTATGTGTGTGTTTATTTTTGGCTGTGCTGGGCCTTCGCTGCTGCACAGGCTTTTCTCTAGTTGTGGCAAGTGGGGGCTGCTCTGTAGTTGTGATGCGTAGGCTACTCATTGCAGTGGCTTCTGTTGTTGCGGAGCAGTAGCTCTAGGGTGTGGGGGCGTCTTGAGCTGCGGTGCGGGCTCAGTAATTGAGGCTCCGGGGCTCTAGAGCACAGGCTCAGGAGTTGTGATGATAGGCTTAGTTGGTTGCTCTATGGCGTGTGGGACCTTCCCAGGTCAGATATTGAACCTGTCTCTCCTGCACTGGCAGACGGATTCTTCACTGCTGAGCCACCAGGGAAGCCCAAACCACTGCCTCTAAATTCTGTTTTTCTCTCTCATTTTATGGTGTCATTGTTTTAAGTATTTCTTTTACATGTATTGAGAATCAGATAGTGTATAAAAAAATATGGCTGTCAAACTTAGAAAAATCAATATGTCATTTTTATTATATTTACATGTATTATGGTGTGACCATACTTTCTTACCTCCTGATGTTTCCAGATTTCTTTTTTTTATTATTTACTGTTTAGTGAACTTCCTCTTGTCATTTTCCTAGGACAGATCTGCTAGCAACAAATTCTCCATTTTCCTTCATTTGAGAATGTCTCAGTTTCATCTTTTTCTCTGAAGAATGTTTTCACTAGTATAGAATTCTCAGTTGACATTTCTGTCAGCACTGGGGGAATGTGTGCCTTTTCCTTTGGCCCTCCTGATTTCTGATGAGACATTTGCTGTCATTCGAATTTTCTGCCCCCTTAAGGCAGTGTCTACTTTCTGGCTGCTCTCTTTGTCTTTGGTTTGCAGAGGTTTGCCTGTGAAGTGTATATTTGGGGTTAGTCTTATTTGGTGTTCATTCAGTTTCACACAGGTTTATGTTTCTTGCTAAATTTGGGAAATTTTAAGCTATTATTTCTGGAATTTTTTTTTAGTCCCACCCTCTTTCTCTTCTAAAACTAATGACACAGATGTTAGATGTCCCACATGTTTAAAAGTTTTTGATCATTTTTTTTTCTTTAATCTGTTTTATCTGTGTTCTAACTGGGTAATTTCTACTCTTATATTCATGTTCATTGATTATTCATCATCTCTGTTGTTGAGTCTGTTCATTGAACAATTTATTGTTTTTTTATTTCTAAAATTTTTATTTGGTTATTCTTGAAGTATATATTTATATAGCTTTTACAGAGATTTTTCTGGTTTTGTGAAGACCCTGTTTTTGTTTTAAGTGTATCTCAAATGTGTTCTTACTTACTTATTGAAATATTTTAATGGTGTATGCTTGCTCAGTCTCTCAGTCATGGCTGACTCTTTGTGACCCCATGGATGGTAGCCTGCCAGGCTTCTCTGTCCATGGAGTTTTCCAGGCAAGAATGTTGGAGTGTGTTGCTATTTTCTATTCTGGGGGGTCTTCCTGACCCAGAGATTGAACCCACATGCATCTTCTGCAATGGTGGGCAAATTCTTTACCACTGTGTCACCTGGAAAGCCAAGGTCATTACTACCTGTCTGTAATTTCTCTTAATGGTAGCTGCTTTAAAGTCCTTCCTAGGTAATTCCAACATCTTTGTTACCTTGGTGTTGGTCTCTTTTGTCTTTTCTCATTTCAGTTTGAGATCTTCCTGGTTCTTGGTATGACAAATTATTTTGTATCAAAACCTGAAAATTTTAAATATTATAAGACTGAATCTATTCAAGTCCTGCATTTTAGCAGAGTTCCTTCTAATGCTTCTCTGGTGGGTGAGGATTGCTTTGTTTCTTCTGTGTAAGGGGTGGAAGTCCAGGTCTTCCACTGGGCCCCAGTTGACTGTAGTTCATTGTCACTGCTCACAGGGCTGGGAATTCAGGCCCTTTTCTAGGTCTCTGCTGACACCAGCCTGCCTGGGAGTTGGAGGGACTTTTTCTGCTGTTTCCCATAAGCCTCTCTGTAACTACATAACTATGGTTACTGGTGAGAGGTTGTGAACGTACTTGTTCTCCACTTGGTCTCTGTTGATCCTACCCCAGCAGGATGGGAAGGGGCACCTTCTTTCCGCTGGGCAGAGATGGAAGTTCTGGCTCCCTGCATGATCTCCACTGACACTGGCATGGGACTGGGGCTGCCATGTTTCTGTCCGACAGGGTTGATATTTCCAGCTTCCCACTTGACCTTCTCTGATACTGTTCAGGATGGGGTGGGCGAGAGCCTTTTCTCTAGACTTGACTTTGCTGGTGGAAGTAACAGCCACAGCTGTTTTTGTGTTGTTTGACTGGAGTGGAGCAGTTATTGCCTAAAAATGATCTCTCTTGCTAGATTACCCTTTTCTTTCCCAGGTTCTCTGGGTAGAGACATCAGGCTTTCTTTGAGGCAGACAAAGAAAGATCTGCACATACTGGCATTTCTGTGTTGCCACTTCTACTTTATCTAGTCTAGGATGTAGGAGGCAAAAAGAAAACCCGGGGGACTCACTGCATGTCCTTCTTAGGATCATGAAGTCCACAGACAGTTGACCGCTTTCTCTCCACCTTTCAGAGTCCCCTTACCTTTGTTGTATGTGTAATGTCCAGGGTTTTCAGTTGTATGTAGCAGGAAGAATAGGGAAAACATCTGTATCTATTTTATCCTCCCAAAGCATAAATCCTATTTCCTGCTTTTGTAAGATAACAGATTCAGATCTACCTGTGTATTTGCCAGGCTGCAGCTGCTCCCTGTGGGGTAGCCTTTGTCACATAGTAACAATAATTGTAATTGTCTGTAATCACATCTACCTTCCCACCAGCTGTGAGCTGGTAAGGGAGGCCAGGCCTTTTATCTCCATGCTTTCCAGTTCTTTATGTGGTCAATGGAAGCAGTCCACTGCTCATTTCTGGCTGTGTTCTTTCATAGGCATGTCCTGTTGGAAAACTGCCAGTCACCTGTCCAGGCCTCTGTCTTCAGACTCCTCAGTAGCCTCAGTCTTTTATATTCTCCACACAGGAACTTCTGGAAATTGGACTGGGGAGGGTTTTGTGGGAAGGGTTTTGCTACTAGATTGGTTTCACCAAGAGAAAACTGACGTTGGATGAATCTCATTTATCACTTAGTCCAAACTGATCATTTTTGAGATGAACAAAATAAGGCCTACAGTAGTTAGATAGATGACTTAATGAAGGTCAGGTAATTGAATTGAATTGAATTGAGCTGAATTGAAATTGGAATCACTGGCAAGTCCAGTTCTCTTTTTTGTTGTATTTTTCTGCCTTCTTTATTTTATAGCCTGAAAGTCGATTTCAGTTATGGGTTTGTATTTTTAGAACCTTAAAGTATGTAAGCACACTGTCTTATGTTCTTTACTTTTTTAATAGACTACCATACTTTATAGACTGGAACTTGGAGAACCAATTTTAATACATTGCCAGTGGTTTCAAATTGTGTTTAAAAAAATTGAGGTATTTTTGGCATGCAACATTATGTTAGTTTCCAGTGTACAGCATAATCTGTATTGGTATATCTTGCAAAATAATCACTGCAGTAGGCCTGTTTAACATCTGTCACCATATGTAAAGAATTGTTTTCTTAAACGCTGAGAACTTTTAAGATCTACTCTCTTAGCAACTTTCAAATATGCAATATAGTAGTATAAACTGTAGCCACCATGGTGTGCATTATATCCCCATGGCTTATGTATTTTATGACTGGAAGTTTGTACATTTTGATTCCCTTACCCAATTTGCTCATCACCTGCCCATCCTGCAACCCCACCTCTCTGGTTCCCCCTTCTCTTTTACAGTCTGTTCTCTGTATCTGTGAACTTTTGTTTGTTTGTTTGTTTTAAAGATAGATTCCACATACAGATGAGATCATATGGTATTTGTCTTTGACTTCTTTCAAAAACTCAAGGTCTATCCTTGCAGGCAAAAAAGGCAAGATGTCCTTTTTATGTGGTAGAATAATATTCCATTGTATATTTGGATCACATTTTCTTTATATGTTTGTTAACTGATGGGCACTTTACATTGCTTCCATATCTTAGCTGTTGTAAATAATGCTGCAGTGAACATGGGGATACAGATACCTTTTTGTGTTAGTGTTTTTGTTTCCTTTGAATAAATACTCAGAAGTGGAATTGCTCGATCAACTGGTAATTCTATTCTCAATTTTTAGAGAAACTCCCTTCTGTTATTGTTTTAGATATAGGAGGCACCACATAACAGAATGGGAAAGACTAGAGATCTCTTCAAGAAAATTAGAGATACCAAGGGAACATTTCATGCAAAGATGGGCTCAATAAAGGACAGAAATGGTATAGAACTAACAGAAGCAGAAGATATTAAGAAGAGGTGGCAAGAATACACAGAGGAACTGTACAAAAAAGATCTTCATGACCTGGATAATTATGATGGTGTGATCACTTATCTAGAGCCAGACATCCTGGAATGTGAAGTCAAGTGGGCCTTAGAAAGCATCACTAGGAACAAAACTAGTGGTGGTGATGGAGTTCCAGTTGAGCTATTCCAAATCCTGAAAGATGATGCTGTGAAAGTGCTGCACTCAATATGCCAGCACATTTGAAAAACTCAGCAGTGGCCACAGGACTGGAAAAGGTCAGTTTTTATTCCAATCCCAAAGAAAGCCAGTGCCAAAGAATGCTGAAACTACTGCACAATTGCACTCATCTCACGTGCTAGTAAAGTAATGCTCAAAATTCTGCAAGCCAGGCTTCAGCAGTACATGAACCCTGAACTTCCAGATGTTCAAGCTGGTTTTAGAAAAGGCAGAGGAACCAGAGATCAAATTGCCAATATCCACTGGATCATGGAAAAAGCAAGGGAGTTCCAGAAAACATCTATTTCTGCTTTATTGACTATGCCAAAGCCTTTGACTGTGTGGATCACAATAAACTGTGGAAAATTCTGAAAGAGATGGGAATACCAGACCACCTGACCTGCCTCTTGAGAAATCTGTATGCAGGTCAGGAAGCAACAGTTAGAACTGGACATGGAACAACAGACTGGTTCCAAATAGGAAAAGGAGTATGTCAAGGCTGTATATTGTCACCCTGCTTATTTAACTTCTATGCAGAATACATCATGAGAAACACTGGACTGGAAGAAACACAAGCTGGAATCTAGATTGCTGGGAGAAATATCAATAATCTCAGATATGCAGATGACACCACCCTTATGGCAGAAAGTGAAGAGGAACTAAAGAGCCTCTTGATGAAAGTGAAAGAGGAGAGTGAAAAAGTTGGCTTAAAACTCAACATTCAGAAAATGAAGATCATGGCATCCATTCTCATCACTTCATGGTAAATCGATGGGGAAACAGTGGAAACAGTGTCAGACTTTATTTGGGGGGTCTCCAAAATCACTGCAGATGGTGACTGCAGCCATGAAATCAAAAGATGCTTACTCCTTGGAAGAAAAGTTATGACCAACCTAGATAGCATATTCAAAAGCAGAGATATTACTTTGCTGACTAAGGTCCGTCTAATCAAGGCTATTGTTTTTCCAGTAGTCCTGTATGGATGTGAGAGTTGGACTGTGAAGAAGGCTGAGCGCCGAAGAATTGATGCTTTTGAACTGTGGTATTGAAGACTCTTGAGAGTCCCTTGGACTGCAAGGAGATCCAACCAGTCCATTCTGAAGGAGATCAGCCCTGGGATTTCTTTGGAAGGAATGATGCTAAAGCTGAAGCTCCAGTACTTTGGCCACTTCATGCGAAGAGTTGACTTGTTGGAAAAGACTCTGATGCTGGGAGGGATTGAGGGCAGGAGGAGAAGGGGACGACCGAGGATGAGATGGCTGGATGGCATCACCGACTCGATGGGCGTGAGTCTGAGTGAACTCCGGGAGTTGATGATGGACAGGGAGACCTGGCGTGCTGCAATTCATGGGATTGCAAAGAGTCGGACACGACTGAGCGACTGAACTGAACTGAACTGACATAAGATAAAATCTTATCATAATTGTGTATGAGGGTTCCCTTTTTTTCACATCCTTGTCAGCAGTTGTTATTTTTTGTCTTTTTAATAACAGTCATTCTAACAAGTGTGAGGTGATACTCATTGTCGTTTTGATTTGCGTTTCCCTGATGATTGGTGACGTTGAGTATCGTTTCATGTGCCTGTTGGCCATGTGTATTTCTTCTTTGGGAAGATGTCTATTTAGTTCTTTGGTCTGTTTTTTAATCAGATTGTTTTTTGCCTTTGAGTTGTATGAGTTCCTTATATGTTGATACGTTAGATATTAACTTCTTAGCAGATAACATTATTTGTGAATATTTTCTCCCATTTGATAGCTTGTCTTTTCATTTTGTTGACAATTTCCTTTCTTGTTCAGGAGCTTTTTAGTTTGATGTAGTCTCACATTTATTTTTGCTTTTGTTGCCTTTGATTTTGGAATCAGATCCAAAAAAATAATCAGTGTAACCACTGTTGAACATGTCACGTATGATTTTTTCCTAGGAGTTTTAGGGTTTCGGATCTTGCGTATTTAATCTACTTTGAGTCAGTTTTTGTGTATGGTATAAGATACCATGTATGGTCACGTTTCATTCTTTGCATATGCCTATCTTAACTTTCTCAGCACCATTTATTGAAGAGACTATCCTTTCCCCATTGTTTTGATTATTCTTGGCTCCTTTGTGGTAAGTTAATTTACCATACATATGTGGGTTTGTATCTGGGCTCTCCTGTTCCATTGATTCTGTCTGTTTTTATGCCAATTCCATACTGTTGTGATTACTTTGTAGTTTAGTTTGAAATCTGGGACCATGATTCCTTCACCTTTATTCTTTCTTTGGCTATGTTGGTTCTTTTGTAGTTCCATACAAATTATAGAATTGTTATATTTCTACAAAAAAATGCCATTGGAAATTTGATAGGAATTGCACTGAATCTATAGATTATTTTGGATAGTATGGACATTTTAGTTATTCTTCCAATCCATTAGCTTGGAATATATTTTCACTTATTTATATTTTCAACATCTTTCATCACTGTCATATAGTTTTCAGTGTATAGGCCCTTCATCTCCTTCGTTAAATTTATCCTAGCCATTTTATGGATTTTTCATTTTGTTTTATAATTTTCATTTTAGATTAGAGTGTACTTGATATACTTAGATATCAAGTGTACTTATATTAGCGTATACTTGACTACAATCCCACCACCTCTAGAATGAAAACCACAGTCACAGAAAGCTAACCAAAATGATCACAGGGATCACAGCCTTGTGTAACTTTGTGAAACTGTGAGCCATACTGTGACGGATAGATGGGTCATGATAGTGAGTTCTGATAAAACGTGATGTACTGGAGAAGAGAATGGCAAATTCCTGAAGTATTCTTGCCTTGAGAACCCCATGAACAGAATGAAAAGGCAAAAAGATATGACACCAGAAGATGAGCCTGCCAGGTCAGTAGGTATCCAATATGATACTGGGGAAGAGTGGAGAAATAGTTCCAGAAAGAATGAAGTAGCTTGGCCAAAGAGGAAATGAGGCTCAGCTGTGGATGTGTCTGGTGGTGAGAATAAAGTTCAGTGCTGTAAAGAGCAGTATTGAATAGAAACCTGGAATGTTAGGTCCGTGAATCAAGGTCAACTGGACATGGTCAAGAAAGAGATGCCAAGAGTGAACATCAGTATTTTAGCAATCATTGAACCAAAATGGATGGGAATGGGCGAATTTAATTCAGATGACCATTGTATCTACTACTGTGGTCAAGAATCCCTTAGTAGAAATAGACTAGCCCTTATAGTTAACAAAAGAGTTCAGAGTGAAATACTTGGTTGCAATCTCAAAAACGATAGAATGATCTCCGTCTGTTTCCAAAGCAAACCATTCAACATCACAGTAATCCAATCTGTGCCCCAGCCACTAAAGCCAAAGAAGCTGAAGTTGACCAGCTCTGTGAAGACGTACAAGACCTTCTAGAACTAACACCATAAAAATGTTCTTTTCATCATAGAGGATTGGGATGCAAAAGTTGGAAGTCAAGAGATACCTGTTACAGACAAGTTTAGCTTGGAGTACAAAAAGAGTCAGGACAGAGGTTGAGTTTTGCCAAGAGAACGCACTAGTCATAGCAAACACCCTCTTCCACAACACAAGAGACGACTCTACATGTGGACATCACCAGATGGTTAATACTGAAATTTGATCGATAGCGTTCTCTGCAGCCAAAGATGGAGAAGTGCTTACAGTCAGCAAAAACAAGACCTGGAGCTGACTGTGGCTCAGACTGAGTTCCTTACTGAAGAATTCAGACTTAAATTGAAGAAAGTAGGGAAAACAACTAGACCATTCAAGTATTATCTAAATCAAAGCCCTTATGATTATACAGTGGAGGTGATAAATAGATTCAAGGGATTAGATCTGATAAACAGGGTGTCTGAAGAACTGTGGATGGAGGTTTGTAACATTGAATAGGAGGTGGTGACCAAAACCATCCTAANTAAGACCTACTTGACTTCACACTCCAGTATGTCTGGCTCTAGGTGAATGACAACACCATCGTGGTTATCCGGGTCATTAAAATCGTATTTGTATAGTTCTGTATATTCTTACCACTCTCTTAATTTCTTCTGCATTTGTGAGGTCCCTGCTGTTTCTGTCCTTTATTGTGCCCATCTCTGCATGAAATTGGTATCTTCCAATTTTCTTGAAGGACAAAGGGAAAGATATTCCCAACTGAATATAGAGTTCCAGAGAACAGCAAGGAGAGATAAAAAGGCCTTTTTAAGTAAACAGTGCAAAGAAATAGAGGAAAACAACAGAATGGGAAAGACTAGAGATTTCTTCTGTTGTTTTCCTCTATTTCTTTGCACTGTTTACTTAAAAAGGCCTTTTTATCTCTCCTTGCTGTTCTCTGGAACTCTGTATTCAGCTGGGGATATCTTTCCCTTTGTCCTTCAAGAAAATTGGAAGATACCAATTTCATGCAGAGATGGGCACAATAAAGGACAGAAACAGCAGGGACCTCACAAATGCAGAAGAAATTAAGAGAGTGGTAAGAATATACAGAACTATACAAATACGATTTTAATGACCCGGATAACCACGATGGTGTTGTCATTCACCTAGAGCCAGACATACTGGAGTGTGAAGTCAAGTAGGTCTTAGGAATAATTAATTACTACAAACAAAGCTAGTGGAGGTGATGGAATTCCAGCTGAGCTATTTCAAATCCTAAAAGATGATGCTGTTAAAGTGCTGCACACAGTATGTCAGCAAATTGGGAAAACTCCACAGTGACCACAGGACTGGAAAAGGTGTTTTCATTCCAATCTCAAAGAAAGGCAACACTAAAGAATGTTCAGACTACTGTACAGTTGCGCTCATTTCACATGCTAGCAAGATTATGCTCAAAATTCTTCAATCTAGGCTTTAGGAGTACATGAACCAAGAACTTCCAGATAAACAAGTTGGGTTTTGAATAGGCAGGTACCAGAGATCAAATTGCCAACATCTGTTGGATCATAGAAAAAAGCAAGGGAATTCCAGAAAAACATGTACTTTTGCTTCATTGACTATGCTAAAGCCTCTGACTGTGTGGATCACAACAAACTGTGGAAAATTCTTAAAGAGATGGAATACCAGACCACTTTACCTGTCTTCTGAGAAACCTGTAAGTAGCTTAAGAAGGAAGTTAGAACCAGACATGGAACAGTGGATTGGTTCAGAATTGACAAAAGGAGTACGTCAAGGCTGTGTATTGTCACCCTGCTTATTTAACTTATGTGCACAGTATATCATACAAAATGTAGGCTGGATGAATCCCAAGCTGGAGTTAAGATTCCTGTGAGAAGTATCAGCAGTCTCGGATATGCAGATAATACCACTCTAATGGCAGAAAGCAAAGAGGAACTAAAGAGCCTCTTTGTGAAAGAGGAGAGTGAAAAGCTGGGTTAAAACTCAACATTCAAGAAACTAAGAATAAGATCATGGCATTTGGTCCCATCACTTTATGGGAAACAGAAGGGGAAAAAGTGGAAACAGTTACAGATTTTATATTCTTGGGCTCCAAAATCACTATGGATGGTGACAGCAGCCACAAAAGACGCTTGCTCCTTGGAAGAAAAGCTATGACAAACCTAGACAGTGTATTAAAAAGCAGAGACATCAGTTTGCAGATAAAGGTCTGTATAGTCAAAGCTATGGTTTTTCAAGTAGTTATGTAGGGTGTGAGAGTTAGACCACAAAGAAGGCTGAGTGCTGAAGAATTGATGCTTTTGCACTGTGATGTTGGAGAAGACTCTTCAGAGTATCTTGCACAGTAAGGAGATCAAACCAGTCAATCTAAAGGAAATTAACCCTGAATATTCATTGGAAGGACAGAAGCTGAAGTTCCAGTACTTTGGCCACCTGATGAGAAGAGCTGACTCATTGGAAAACACTGATGCTGGGAAAGATTGAGGGCAGGAGAAGGAGGCATCAGAGGGATGAGCTGATTGGACTGCATGACTGACTCAGTGGGCAGGAATCTGAGCAAACTCCGGGAGATAGGACAGGGAAGCCTGGCATGCTGCAGTCCATGCGATGGCAGAGTTGGACACGATTGAGCGACTGAACAACAACGTACTTGGTTTACAATATTGAATTAGTTTCATGTGTACAACAAATTGATTCATCTGTACATATATGTATGTCTGTTATTTTTCAGGTTCTTTTCCCTTATAGGTTATTACAGAGTTTTGGGTAGAGTTCCCAGTGCTATACAGTAGGTCCTTGTTGATTATCTATTTTATATATAGTAATATGTTTATCATGGGCTTCTGTGGTGTGTTAGATGGTGAAGAGTCTTCCTGCAGTGCAGGAGACCCTGATTTGCTCTCTGGATTGGGAAGATCGTAATTTATTGTTTTGATGCAATTGTACATAGTGTGATTTTCTTAATTTCTCTTTCTGAAAGTTTGTTCTTAGTGTATTGAAATTCAGCAGATTTCTGTGTATTAATTTTGTATCCTGGAACTTTACTGAATTCATTTATTCTTAGTTTTTTTGTAGAGTCTTGAGGGTTTTCTGTATATACTATTCTGTCATCTGCAAATAGTGACAAAAATTTCATTTGTTTTTTTTTTCCATACCATCTTACAGAAAAGCCCCAGCAAACTTTTTGGCTAACTCAGTACTTTTTCCTTTCTAGTTTGGATGTCTTTTATTTCCTTTTCTTGTCTAAATGGCTCTGACTTCGCCTTCTGATAGTATGTTGAATAAAAGTGGGTACAGTAGGCATCATTGTCTTGTTCCTGATCATAGAGAAATTGTTTAGCTTTTCATCATCCATTGAGTGTTGATGCTAACTATGGGCCTGTCATATGTAGCTTTTCTTATGTTGAGGTGTGTTTTCTTTATAACCATTTGGTTGAGAGTTTTTATTATAAATGGATGTTGAATTTTAAAATCGTATTTCTAATGGGCTTATATCTTTTTCAGCAGGCATATGGCTATGGTCCATACAGTGGTGCATACCCACCAGGAACTCAAGTTGTCTATGCTGCAAATGGACAGGCTTATGCTGTACCCTATCAGTACCCGTATGCAGGTAACTCATGCCAGCCTTTCATTCCTAGTTTCTTGTCATTTAGTGTGTAGATCAATGAAGCCTGAGGAATTTTTATTTCTCAGTTTAGGGGTAAGTGAACTGTAATTTTTCTGTTTATAAATGACAAGTCACTGTGCTATTTAAAAAAAAAAGAAAGCATTATATATTTTCACACTACTTTACAAAGTTAGAGTAGGCTTGATTTTTAAAACTTCATTGTTGTATTCAGATTCATTCCCAAGATGAGAATTTGTACTTACTGAAATACACTTACATTAAGAAATAACCTGAGTCCCATTTTAAGGAATAAGAGGTAATCTTTCTCCTGTATTTTTCCTTCTGGTTGTAGCTTTCAAAAATTTTCACTACGGAGGTGATGTTTCATTTTGAAGATGAAGTAGAGGCATAGAAAGGTTTATATTTACTCTGGGGAAGGCTTATATTTACTCCTTTCATTTTCTTCTCACCTGAAACTAAGTGTTAGGTGTGAGCGAATGACCTGTGTAGATAGTGTCAAAGGAAATCAGTCCTGAATATTCACTGGAAAGACTGATGATACTGAAGCTGAAACTCCAATACTTTAGCCACCTGATGTGAAGAACTCACTCATTGGAAAAGACCCTGATGCTGGGAAAGATTGAAGGCAGGAGGAGAAGGGGATGACAGAGGATAAGATGGTTGGATGGCATCACCGATTTGAGGGACATGAGTTTGAGCAAGCTCCAGGAGTTGGTGATGGACAGGGAGGCCTGGTGTGCTGCAGTCCATGGGATCTCAAAGAGTCAGACATGACTGAGTGTCTGAACTGAACTGAGATAGCGTCAGGTCCTGGGTGCAGCCTGGGCAGGGGGATGTCTGTAGGGTGGAGGTTAGGAATATGCTAGGAATGGTTCTGGAGCCTACAGCCAGGGCAGTGGTGACCTGAGCTGTGTGGCTGATGGCCTGAAGAGTGAGGCCATACCAGACCCCAGTGAGCAGGTGAAGTCAAGTGCAGTTCTCAGTGAGTATGGCATGTCAGAGCGACACGCATGAGAGTAACTGATCAATGGATTGGAATGGGAGCCCAGAGGTTGTTGAGAGATCAGGAATATAGCACAGTGCCTTATCGCAGAAGCAGTGGAAGGATAGTGTTACCAGAAGAGTGAGTGGTCACTGGTATTAATGCCACAGAGAAGCCAGTGGGGTTGCTACAGAGTCTGAATTTCCCCAGACTCACAGTAGTGGTGGTTAGTGGTGCGTTAGCACCTAATAGAGGAGAGTTTCTCCAGTTACCTGTTTTGGAAATCTGATGGTGATCACTAAGGTAGTGTAGACTGTGAAAAGTTTTGCCTTGCTTGGTTTTTTTTTTTATGTCAAGTTGAAAAGCAGTGAAATAATGGTACTAAAAAATGAGCTATTTGTCTATCCTCTGATCCGAGCACAGCTATTTTTGTTTAATTATTTTCTTCTTGTAAAATAATAGTTTCATCTTTGTTATCTTACATTACTTTTTTGGAGTGTGTTTGCTTTATTATGTTTTGTTAATAGCATTACATTACTTTTTACATTTCATTCTCATTTAAAAATTTTATATACTTTGTCCAGAGTGCTACATAATCTTCATTAGTATTTTTAATGATTACATCCTATCATATGGGATAATAGTAAGTCTTCTAGTACTTATTGGCTGTTTACTTCTAAGTTTTTCTGTCATAGATACTGCTTTGACTGTTTCTAATCAGTTTGCTTTCTATTCCTGTTAAGTATGTCTTAGAATACATTTTTGATTTCTGTATGTTAATATGTCAAAGGGCATAAACATTTTGTTTTTGATACATTTTAAAATTATAAAAGTTTACAGTAAGGACAGTAAATGAGCTGTTAAATTTACCTGTTTCCAACTTTAACAGTTATAACATCTTGTTTCATCTGTACCTTTTTCCCCCAGCTCTGGATTGTTTTGAGGGAAGTTTATACTTTATTTCATTTCATCTGACAGTATTATAGTAACTCTTGATGCTATGCATTTACTAAGTTATTTCCCAGAGTAGTTCACCAGTTTATAATGCCCCTAGAACTTACTGCAGAGACGGCAATGGCACCCCACTCCAGTACTCTTGCCTGGAAAATCCCATGGATGGAGGAGCTTGGTAGGCTGCAGTCCATGGGTCGCTAGGAGTCGGACACGACTGAGCGACTTCACTTTTACTTTTCACTTTCATGCATTGGAGAAGGAAATGGCAACCTGCTCCAGTGTTCTTGCATGGAGAATCCCAGGGACGGGGGAACCTGATGGGCTGCCATCTATGGGGTCACACAGAGTCAGACATGACTGAAGTGACTTAGCAGCAGCAGCTGCAGGAGTTACTGATGTGCTGGTTTCTCTGCAGTTATATCAAGATTGCCTGCTGTTTTTGTTGTGCTCTGAAAGTTTTGATAACCTCATTAGGTCTTAACATGGAACCAGGTTGCCTTAGTTTACATTTGTAATTACTGGCAAAGATAAAAATTGTATAATTGTTTACAAATTAATTCTTTTCTTGTATGAATTATTTTTTTCTCATTTATTTTGGGGTTTGTGTTCAGTTTTTAAGTATTAGCCTATTTGTCTGATGAGAGCGAGACTTTTATTCAGCCCCTAGGCCATAGATTGGGATAATCCTAGCTGTTTCTTACTCTGTAGAAGAGCAGAGTTTTGTGCTTGTGAAGGTAATTTTTATATATAGGATTCCATCCCTGCCTTTGACTTTCATCATGAAAAATGAGATAGCAACCTTAGATAACTTGCTGCTGAAGGCTGAGTGCAATTGGTAGGCATTTGGCATTTGCCTCATGACAGCCAAATGCCTGCCGACCAATTTAAAAAGTGCTGTGTACACACTGTAAGTATTCTGTGTTAATTTTCCAACACTAGCAGACATTTGTTCAGTTGCCTTTTGATGTGAGCTTGAGGTCTTTGGTTTGAATTGGCTCCTTTGATTGGAGTCCTCTGTTTCTGTCTTGTCGAGATGGTACTCATGACACGTAATTGCTCTGCAGTTTCCAGGGCCAAGTCTGAGAGAACGCCTCTAGATTTTGTAATTCTCAATTTCTTGGTTTGATAGTAATTTGTAAAAGTTATCTGCCTTTATTTAGTCTTTCCAGAATCTTCCCAACCCAGAAATCGAACCAAGGTCTCCTGCATTGCAGGCAGATTCTTTACCATATGAGCCACCAGGGAAGCTGAAAAGTATCTGACTTAATTGCTCTTAAAATATCTAACAGTGTCTTCCTTTTCTACATTCATGTTTGGATCATTTATGTAAAGATTAAATTAGATAATTAAAATGAGTACAGTTTGGAAATGTTCCCCAGCTGACTTTGGTAAAGACTTAGCTTTTGGTAGGAACAGAGATGAGCTACAGGAGAAGTTGGCTCCTGGTCGTAGAGTGAGGGGGTCCTTCTGTGGAGCTAAAGCTGGAATGCAGATTTAGATTTTCCAGGGGTCTTTAAATTAGGCCAGCTATAGGGTCCTGCTGTATTACATGTTACCAATTGGAGTTGCCTAGATGAAATTTTTAAAATTTCAAGGCTGTGAATAGGAATGCTACAGTTCACCAGTTATGTAGTTTGAATACTATATTAAAAAAAAAAAACTTTGCTTCTAATGTTATTGCCTGACCTTGATAAGCCTCTAGGTTTTTAATGGTCTCATTTTCCTACTCTGTGGCTTTGATGCTTCTCTTTCCTTCATCATATTAGGGGCATTGGTGTGTGAGTGCACACTGTAGCCAGAGTGCCTGGGTTGGCATGCACTCACTGCACTCAGGCCCCATGCACCTCTCTCTTTGCCTGTTTATAGAATAGGGATAACAGTAAGCTCAACTCCTAGGATTGTTGTGAGGATTAAGTGAGTCTGTACATGTACATGCTTGTAATACTGTAAGTGCTTAGACTGGTAAGCACTTATCATTTAGTATCTTCATTCTTCATGGACAAATCACCATTGGATCAATTTCTCACTTTCCTAGGGTTGAACTCTTAAGAGAATAATGAGTCAAGGAGGAAGGTTAACACTGTATGTGAGGAAATTTATTTCCAGTTGTGCTGAGTCTTCGTGGCTGCATGTGGGCTTTTTCTAGTTGCAGAGACTGGGGGCCCTTCTCTTGTAGAGCACAGGCTCTAAGGCCTGTGGGCTCAGTAGTTGTGACTTGTGGGCTCTGGAGTGTGGGCTCAGTAGTGGTGGCGCACAGGCTTAGTTGCTTTACAGTATGTGAAATCCTCCTGGTCTGGGGATCGAACCTGTGTCCCCTGCATTGGCAGGTGGATTCTTATCCACTGCACCACCAGGGAAGTCCTGCGGGAACAATTTTAAAGCTAACTAGCTTTTGGACAACATATTGTAAAATATAGGAGAGAACAAACATTTCCAATTGAGAACTTTAATTGTGCAGCTAAGTTTAAATTTGTTTAAAGTTTGTTTTTTAGATGTTTTCCCTCTGACAAATATTTTTCTCCATAAAGGCATAACATTAAAAATGAAGAGCAGATTATGTTAGCAGATTTAAGGTTTAATTTAAATTTCGTTTCCATGAATACTAAGAAGCTGTTTAACTTCTGGATGGGGATCCTTGGCTCTCCCACCGTCTCTAGGCTCTGTGTGTCTCCTGTGTTCCTGGTCTGCCTGCCATCCTGATGAACACTGTGGGGGCTGAAGCGGACATTGGGGGCTGGGGTTTGCAGCTTCATTAGGATTCTGCTCTCTGTAGCGTCTGGGACTATGGACCTTGGGAAACCGAGCATCTTGATTTTATCTTAGTTCCATCTAAGATATGGGTGTCCCCCTCACTTGGCCAAGCTGAGTCCCCTTCACCTGTGGTGAAGGAGAGCTGGGGAGCACTTACCAAAGTCACCCCCCACGCCCAGCTCTCTGAGGGAGACGAGTCTGTAGGAAGAGTGCTGTGCATGGAGAAACCTCAGGAAGGGTCCCAGGCAAGTGAGCTATCTTTTTGAGTGAGTGTTGAGTTTCACAAACTGCTCCTCAGGAGTCTGTTCTTTCCTTCTTTTCCAGGGCTTTATGGACAGCAGCCTGCCAACCAAGTCATCATTCGTGAGCGGTACCGAGACAACGACAGCGACCTGGCGCTGGGCATGCTGGCTGGAGCAGCCACAGGCATGGCCCTGGGGTCTCTGTTCTGGGTCTTCTAGAGTCTGTGGAACCTCGGTGTGCATAGCTTCTGATACCCCGTGTGCAATAATATGATTTGCAGGGCATTTCTGTTTGTTATAAATGTTTTTAGTAATAGGTTTAATAGTTCTTTTGAAAGTAGTGACAAAATGCTTATAAGTACATAGAAGTACTGCAGAGAAAGCTTTGGACTGCTGTTTAGCTAAAATGTGGACTCTGGCAGCATTGGCTCATTTGAGGGGTTTCCTTATAAAACTCTCAATGCTTTATTTGAACACACCTGTTTTGAAAGACCATTTTCTCTTTAGAGTTAGGCCTTACTTCTTAAGGGATAATTTATTTTAGTGTTTTGCTGGTAACATGGTGATGTATGAGTGAGTGAATGACCATCGCGAGAAAAACTGCAGTTTTGGTTTAATGTCGGACTTTGAAACCTCAGACCAGAACTGGCTGCATGTTACTTTAGGATTTATAGGCTGGAACCTTCCTTAGGCAGTGGTGTGATATACCACAGCCTCTGGGGCTCCAGCAAAGCTGACTGCTCAGGACAATGGATGGGATGGCAGTTTCCCCCCTTGAAAATGATGCTTTTTCATTTTATTCTTATTTGTTTGTTTTTGGCAGTGATACTTAGAAAACATTCCAAATTAGGAGTAGACTTGAGTGTCAACATTTTAGGGCTTTATCATTTAAAACTTGAAGAAGGCACAACTACTACAAAAAGGTGTGTGGAGGTAGATTTATTTTTTTCAGAAGCATCATGATTTTAGTGTCTGCTTTGGGCATTTTTTATTGCCACTTCAGCCTACTTATAGCTTATTTTTCTACTTGTTGAGAAAGTATTGTTAAGGGAATGGTGAGGAAAGTGAAATGAGAGCCATAGTTGCAGTGTTCCTTTTCCAGGGGATTGGGCTGCACAGAGGATGTGTTTCATGTCCTTCTGAAGGCTGTTGATGAGCCCATCTCCTGTCCTGTGTAGGACTGGGCACTGTTGCTGCCCCTGAGCTCTGTGCTGCATGGTGGGGGAAACTCAGGTTATAGATGGGAATTTTGGCCAAGAGACATGAATGACCTGCTCAAGGTACCTCTCCACCTGACCAGGACACCAGCCTTGCTTTTATTTCTGACTTTAGTGTCACAGAGAAGCTTGAACCATTTAATTTTGAGCCCCAACTTATATGTGAAGCTCTGAAAAACCAAGGGTCCTGCATTTCTGTAATTTTCTTATTTCTTTAGCTATGTAAATTTTAAAACTTCAGTTATTCCAGTTTTCTGTCCCGCATGTTTTAAAAAATGTACATTTACAAAGGCACATTGAAGGTCTCTGCCCGTATACTCCATGTGGTCATGTTTCCATAAAATACACTCCTGGTAGCACAAGTTCTGTTTTTATTTTATGTGGCAGTTACAGACACAGTCTTTTGTTTCACTTATCAGACCACTCCACCTCTAAGGCAGACTTAAATAGATCTATCTCTGTATGGAAACTAGATGCCAAATGAACGTTTTGGTGACCACAGGTCTGTTTCCCTAGCCGATTCTACTGTACTTGTTGACACTGGAGAGTCTGCTTCCAGCTGAAAAGAAGTATACTTGGCTGTTGTCTCTTTGGGTGTGTCATGTGGTGGAAAGTTGCCACATGTGAGGTGTGACAGTACTGGTTTTGATGGTTAAAATGTTACTTGTTTTACATCATATGTAATAATAGCTTTGTTCAGATGGTAATCATTATTCAAGCTGTATCCTTTACAAGCAAAATACTAAACTCAGTTTTTAATGTTGCACTGGAGTGTTAATTTTGTTTTCTTTTTTTTTTTTTGGAGTGTTAATTTTGAATTAGGAATTACTGGAACCACAGATTCTGAGTTATGTCGCTGAAATGCCCTTGAAGCAGATGGTCTCCCTGTGTTGCCCCCCCGACAGAGTCGGGGGAGCTGTGGACTGACGTCCTGACATACATGTGCTTCCCCATCTCTAGTCCCTGTCCCCAGCCAGGCAAGCCATGCTGGGCAACTGTATTTGAGTCTGGAAGTTCACTGACCCTAGTGACTTGATCCGAGAGGAAATGCGTGCTCAGCATAATGATGGGCTGAGCTGCTTCATTTCCCTGGCTCCAGTTCTCATAGATGCCAATCTTTTGGTCACCTTGCTTAGGTAGTCCTAAATCAAGAAGTTAGGTGAGTTGCAAGGAACTTGTTCACTTTAACTAAAGTAAAATGTTTGGTCAGCATTTTACTTCCATGTGCACTTTTAAATAGATGGCCGTTGATACTGCACACATGCCAGTCTGCTTGTTTCTTAGCTCTGTGCGTTTAATTTCTTGCGTTAACTTCAGGGTTAGATTTAAAGAGAAGGGAGAGATCAGCGACTGTGTTTCAGATCAACATTCATGAAATGGGCTGGACCAGGATGCAAGCTCTGGATCATGGGAGAAGTTCCTGCCATTGATACAGAATGACCCACGTTTGTTTTCTACATTAATTGTGATTCTGTGCGATCTTTTTCTCCTCCCAAGTTTATATACACCGGCATGGAATGCAGTTCCAGTTTTTTCCCCTCGGGTTGATCTTTTCTTTTCTCTTCTGATTGCTTGCCTGTCTCCAGTATTCTGTTGTGTCCTCTGAACCAGTTTTTCCCTGTATATGCAAATTGTATGTTTATAAGTGAAAATGTTAATACATTAAAAGATTGTTAACCTTAAAGCATATTTCACTGACTTCTATTTTTTTTTAAATTCAGTTTATTTAAACTATAAAGATAAAAACATTTCAGGCATTTCTCCCATTCCTCACCATCTCCTCTGGCAAACACCAATCTGTTTTTTTAAAAAATTATTTTGTAGTAACACAGCATTTTCTGCTGCATCACAGGCAATAAAAATGCCATTTATTAACCGTTCCCTAAGTGCTAGGGAATGTATTGTCACATCAGAAAACAATACCTCATTAAATTCCTGTCTTAACTCTGGAGGTACTTATCCGGGCTACACTGAATGAAACAGAGGCTCAAAAGTTAAAATTCTTTTCTTGAGAGCACAGTTATCTTCCTCAACTTGGCAGTGTGGGTTCAGTAACTTTTCAGATATCTTTGGGTACGATTTTGTGTTTTTGTTGTTCTGTTTTAAAAAATTATTTAAAAATTATTTTCGTTTCTGAATTATTCTCCTCTGGGCTTTTATGTCTGTCTCCTCTGTTGCAAACCTCCATTAAGTTGTGATGTGTGATTGCCTGTCATAGTTTAAGATGAGGAGTCTTCATACTGAAAGCTCTGAGTCTCTTGGTTTCATTTCTTCAGAGAGTAATTCTCTAGTATTTTGCCTGGGGACAGTTATTTCTGGGTATAGGGGAGGGGTGACACTCCACACAGACTTTGTAAGCTGTTTTACTTTTCAGCTGGACTTCATTCTCATCTTCTGTCATGCTGTCTCTGGCTCTTTTCTTAATAATATTTTAGTTGTTTTTGAATAGCTCAGTCATGTCCGACTCTTTGCGACTCCATAGACTGTAGCCTACCAGGCTCCTCTGTCCGTGGGATTTTCCAGGCAGTAGTACTGGAGTAGACTGCCATTTCCTTCTCCAGGGGATCTTCCCAACCCAGGGCTTGAACCCAGGTCTCCTGCATTGTAGACGGATACTTTACCATCTGAGCCACCAGGGATCCTATACACACACGCATGCATGCGCGCACACACACACACACACAGATTCAGAATGAAAAAGATTCACTAAAGGGTCTTCTATCTGCCCATTTCCTACCTTCTCTTTGCTTAACTACTCATACTGCTTTATTTGTGAGTTTTTCTTCATGCATATATAAACTAGTACAAAGATAAATTCTTATTTTCTTGACTTTTTTTTTTTTTTAATGAAAACAGTATATACACCAGTGGTAGACTTTTTAGTCTCTGGATCCTTCTATAGGATTAAAGTTTTGAGGCCTCCCAGGAACTCTTTAAGGTGAGTTATATCTATCATTATTTACTATATTAGATGATAAAGTTGAAAAATTTAAAAACTTTACAAAATTGTAAACCCATTGTATTTGAAAAATAGACTTTATAAAAAGTATTTTCCAATACAAAATTAGTGAGGCCAAGTTTTTTTTATATTTGAAAGATTTTAGCATCTGGCTTAATAGCTGGATTTGTTTATCTACTTATGCATTCAGTCTGGTTTTTTTTTGTTTTTGATTGAAGGATAGAAGGAAATAAGGCCTCATGTAGACACAGAGTTGGAGAACCTTGCATACCCTCTGAAAGGGTCTTTTGTACCCTCAGGGATCCTTGAATCATACCTTGAAATCTGCTGATATATGCTGTTTTATCCATTTTTTCACTTAACATATCTGAGGTATTTCCATATCAGCACGTAAGGAATTTGCCCATTCATACCTTTTTATTGGGTTGGCCAAAAAGTTCATTTGGGTTTTTCCCTAAAATGCTACAAAAAACCTGAACAAAGGTTTTGACCAGCCCAATACTTTCACTAACAAGGAATGAGATATAGTTCAAATATATTGTCTCAGTGTGGGGCTCGTGGAGGTATTGTGGTTATTTTTACCTTGTGGAACTAGTGGATGACAGGGTTAGTTGGAGCGTATCTGGAGCTTCCCCACTGGTTGGTGCCTCCAGGATCACACCAACACCTGAGACTGGGAGTTGGAGAATGGGGTGCACAGAGTCTGACTGCTGTGATAAGCCACCTCAGGGGCTAAAGGCCAAACTCTCTATTGCTCAAGTCTACATCCATGAGGCCTGTGTGGGAGCAAGACTTTTGCTCCTGGTAGTCATGTGGAGATAAAGGCTGCTTCTGTCTGGTACCTTGGAGTCCTCAGGGACCTTCTGTATCCCGCTGGAAGATGATGGGGAAGAGCCCTTCTCAGCTTGGCAGTGGTGCTCAGTCTTCTCTCATTGCAGTGGTGAGAGCTAGTCACGTGGCCCTAGTGCCATGCAAGGGGTTTGCTGTTGCTGCTGCTGCTAAGTAGCTTCACTTGTGTCTGACTCTGTGCAACTCCATAGACAGCAGCCCACCAGGCTCCCCGTCTCTGGAATTCTCCAGGAAAGAACACTGGAGCAGGTTGCCATTTCCTTCTCCAATGCTGGAAAGTGAAAAGTGAGAGTAAAGTCACTGTCGTGTCCAACTCTTCGCAACCCTGTGGACTGAAGCCTACCAGGCTCTTCCGTCTGTGGAATTTTCCAGGCAAGAGCACTGGAGTTGGTTGCCATTGCCTTCTGCAAGGGGTCTGGGGAGGTATAAATCTGAGCTCAGGAAGAAACTGCCCTGGCTGCAACTGCTGATGAGCCAGAGTAAATAGTAATTCAGTTCAGTTCAGTCGCTCAGTCGTGTCTGACTCTTTGTGACCCCATGAATCACAGCACGCCAGACCTCCCTGTCTATCACCATCTCCCAGAATTCACTCAGACTCACGTCCATCGAGTCAGTGATGCCATCCAGCCGTCTCATCCTCTGTTGTCCCCTGCCCCCAATCCCTCCCAGCATCAGAGTCTTTTCCAATGAGTCAACTCTTCGAATGAGGTGGCCAAAGTATTGGAGTTTCAGCTTTAGCATCATTCCTTCCAAAGAACACCCAGGGCTGATCTACTGATGGTCAACTATCCTTAACACTCAGTGGAAGTCAGGTTTCTATTAACCCTCACTTGTACAGCATTTACTGGTTAATAAGGAAAGTTATGATCAACCTAGATAGCATATTCAAAAGCAGAGACATTACTTTGCCAGCAAAAGTCCATCTAGTCAAGGCTATGGTTTCCCCAGTGGTCATGTATGGATGTGAGAGTTGGACTATGAAGAAAGCTGAACACCAAAGAAGTGATGCTTTTGAACTGTGGTGTTGGAGAAGACTCTTGAGGGTCCCTTGGACTGCAAGGAGATCCAACCAGTCCATTCTAAAGGAGATCAGTCCTGGGTGTTCTTGGAAGGAATGATGCTAAAGCTGAAACTCCAGTATTTTGGTCATCTCATGAGAAGAGTTGACTCATTGGAAAAGACTCTGATGCTGGGAAGGATTGGGGGCAGGAGGAGAAGGGGACAACAGAGGATTAGATGGCTGGATGGCATCACTGACTCGATGGACGTGAGTTTGAGTGAACTCTGGGCGTTGGTGATAGGGGTTCGCTGAAATTCGTGGGGTTGCAAAGAGTCAGACACAACTGAGTGACTGAACTGAACTGAGCTGACAGTGGACAGTTGCAAATTACATGTAAATTGTTGGTTCATGTAATACAGATGTTGTTTGGTCACAATTTTTTTGTTGCTTCATTATTTCTTTCCCTTATCAACTGATTGGCAGATTTGCACCTAGAGAAAGACATTCACCCTTTCCAACAAGGAATATAGTCATTACATCCATTCTTTAATACATTAAATTCATTCAGTCTATCAAGTATTCACTGGGCATCATGGCAGATTATTTCCTGGCTCCTCACTATTTCCGGTCCCCTGATTCTCTGTGAGTTACACATTCTTGCCTGTTGCTCTGTTATCTTCGGGGTCTCTTCTTGCACAGGGAAAGATAAACCTCCCTACCTCACTTGAGATGTGGGATATGGTGATTTTTGGCTCAGAAACATTGAGGTCCAAACTCTTATGCCCAGGGGCTGATGAGAAATGCGTGTTCCTGGGACTCAAGCATAAAGTCCTGAAGGGGTCCAGGGTGGGCTGGAGTCTGTACTTCCAGCAGCCCCCAGGGGATTCTGTCCAGCTTTGACTTTTACTTGGTCTTAGCTTCCTAGTACACTACCTGACCTTAAAACTTCTGCCTTCTTCTCGCCTCTGCAAGGAGCATCTTCCCTCCTGCAATCTTCAGTGTCTGCTGACAGCCTAGGAAGACTTTCTCCCCCTTCCAGCTCTGATGAGAGGAGTGTCACAGTGGGACAAAGTGAGGGGTGGGTGCCTGGCACTGGCTTTGCATGTCTGTCTGGCCTTTTCTCTGCCTGGCTGATGGGAAGTTAAATCAGAAGTGCTTCCCTGTGGGGCCTAGGAGGGCTGCTGACGCTGTGCCCTCCAGGTGACATTCCACTGCCCATTGGGCAGTGGACCTGGTATGCTCTTTAGTCTCTCAGGCAGGGCCTACCTGGTTCTTTTTACCCATTAGAGGCCAGGTGAGCACTGCCTGGGCAGGGAATACATCCTGGGTGCAATGGGTGACTGAGGTCTAGAGTTTCTGCAGGGAGGTGTCCTGTGCAATGTGCCATGGAGACTTTACCCCAGTTTCAGCTGCCTCACCTGTCCAAATAGGTACGGCAGGTACAAGGGCAGGCTATAACCATGCCACAGACATGCAGTAGGGACCACATGCAGGACTTGGGGCCAGCACGGTGGCAACATAGACAGCATGGGCTCTGCAAGTCTCAGCTACTTCTTCCATACTGAAAGTTGCTCCATCTTGTCTGACTTTGTGACCCCACAGACTATACAGTTCATAGAATTCTCCAGGCCAGAATACTGGAGTGCATAGCTGTTCTCCAGGGGGTCTTCCCAACCCAGGTCTCCTGCACTGCAGGCAGATTCTTTACCAGTTGAGCCACCAGAGAAGCCCACTTCTTCCATAAGGTAAGGGTGATAGTGGAAGTTCCACCCCAGAGGATACAGTGTTAACACACCCATCCCTTTTCTTCCATTCCACTCCTAAACAGTGGTTCTTTAGTGGCCAGTGGGAACCTATTAGAAACATATTCTCAGGCTCAGCTCAGAAACTTGAGTCACAGCTGGCCTTTAAGTTGATTCCACTGCATGTTCAGATCTTGAGAATCACTGGTCTAGAGTAGACTCGTTCACATCCTCTCTTCCTTCTCCCCCATGCTCTTTCTCTCCACCTTGGGAGCAGCTGCACTTCTTCCTTGCCACAGCTGGTTCTGAGAGTCACCACTGGGTGTCAGAGCAGCGCCAGGAATGTCCCTGCTGTCACACCTGCTCTCAGGTCCTTCCAATGTCTGTTGTGTCTCCTGGGGCTTTCCAGACTTAGCCCAGAAGAAGGGGAAGTGCTTGGATCAGGGCATGGGGTTGATTGCAGTGTCTCAAAGTCCTGTACCCATGCTTTGCTTCCTTGTCACAGGCTTGGGCTGAAGCTGCTCCATGACTCTGCCTCCAACGTTTCTGGGCTGAGAAGGGGCCTCAGGGAGGTCCCGAGAGGCTAAGGGGCCTGTCTGAGATCACCCCTGAGCCTTGTCAGAGTGAGGTCTTTGGCCTGTCCTTTCCTCTGTGTGAGTCGGCTCAAGCCCACTCAGCGCCTACCCTCCAATGTGCTCAGCAAACTCCTGCACCCTGCTCAGTGCCAGGCACAGCCCTGGGCCAGACAGATAAGGCCACCACCTTGTGGAGCCCACAAGGACTCAGCATCCACCCTGCCAGCCAACCAGCCAGGGTGAGGGATAAGGAAGGCTGACGGGGTGGTGGGCGCATGTAAAGAGTAACTAGGCTACTGGAGGTGTGGACACTGTGGTCAGGGGATGTGGCCTTAGAGGTTTGGCAAGTGGAGGTTGTCAGTATCTTGACATGCTTCAGTGGAAAGTGGAGAGGGTGGGAGTATTGGTTTGGGACAAGGCCTGCACACAGACCGCCCCTGCACCCTACACTCCCACCCCAGCTTTCCATCCCCAAGCACCTATCTCAAGGGCCCGGTCTCTGGCATTAGGGCTATCAGCCGTCTCTGAAGCGCCTCTTCTTTGGGGATTAAGCGTCTGAGCACACCAGGTGATGTAAGCTGAGCATCTTTGAGGGTGCAGTGCAGGTGGACTTCGTCTACTTTGAGACCCTCTCCAAGGGGGCTGTGGCACATGAGGATGAGAGGTCCAGGGGCCACATTTTGGTTGCAGGAGGAGCCACAAGGAGATGCTCAGCTGTGTGTGCGCTCTCCAGATCGCACCCTCAAGGTGCACTCCACATCTAAAGTTGGAGGTGGATATCACCATTATTGTCATTTGCTGCCAGGGTCGAGTCTGGCCCTGAGTTGCACCCACTCTGAGTGTCTGGGCCAGGCTGTCCTTGGCGCCTGTGTGCCACACGCCACAAGGTCTGTAAGAAAGCCCTGATCACCAGTGCAGGGAGGCGAGTGCCTGCTCAGTGACCAGGAAGGAGAGCCCTGGAGAGAGATGTGCCCAGCTGTTTCCTTTCCTGCCCTCCTCCCCTCTGAAGCCTCAGCAGTCTCATTTGTAAAAGGGGGATGTGGCAGCAGCTGCCCCAGAGCTAACATGCAGGACACTCTTAAAGAGTGTCCAGCATAGGTGAGCACCCTGTGTGCAGCTCCTAGGACTGGTTTCACAGGTGAGGACACTGAAGCCCAGGAAGGTAACCCAGACAGGGCTCCTGTGACTGCCCCTTCTCTCAGAACTGGGTTCCAGCATGTACTTGTGGCTGACATGGGGCTAGGTGCTTAGCAGTGGTGGAATTCGCTAACATTTGTTGAATATTCAGGGATGAACAGAAGCATCTTACTAGACCAACACTTGGGCCAACAAGTGACCACGCTGATGAAGGAGTGACGTCAGCTTGTCCTGGACTGAAGCGGCCAGTGTAGAGTATAGACAGTGTAGACTGACTGGCCAGTTGTTCCAGACTACACCATGAAGCAGCAGGAAGCCTGTTACCAAGTAATGGGAAAGGCCTCTGGTCCCATAGCTACGGAGTCCTCGGGCACTGTGGACTTGCCATTTCCCCCAGGATTCAGGCTGCGCACCTTCCCAGCACTGCACTGTCCCAAGCTTCCCTTCTTTTCAGACACAGGGGGCTTCTCCCCGCTGCATGGACACTGTTTCCTGTCCCAGTGTCTCCCACCCCCACCCCTCTTCACTCTTTGCACTTGCTGTTTGTTCTTACCCCTTGAACGTTCCCTGCCCCAGTGTCCCCCTACCCTTCTTCACTCACTGTCTTCCCAGTGTGGACATTGCTCCCTACCCAATGTCTTCCCACTCCCCACCCTATTCTGTCTCCCTCACAGCATGCATCTGTTCCCCAGTTAGTTGCAGCTCATCTTTCAACTCTCAACCAAAAGAGCACTTTCTCAGGGAACTCCACCTCCTGCCCCAACCTTGGAGATTTCTTCACCACTCCTCTGGGGCTCCTCCTCCAATATATGTGTATTTTTGTAATTATCCAATCAAGACTCTCAGTCACTGAGTGGAATTTATCTCTGTTCCTTTTTTAGTTTCAGGCTTCCTGTGGCAGTTGGGGAACTGGAGATAATGAATGAACTTCCATTTGTTTGTATCTCAATTTTCTTCCTATCACTTGCAAGCGGAAGTCACCAGAGACAAGAGCCCACCATGGCATTGAGGCACTCTGAGGAAATTTAAAGCCTGTTTGAAAGGGGATCTTTAGAATCTCTATTCATGAGGACTGCCCACATGGAGGACTTAGGCCCTACAATGCCAGACTTGTGTGTGGTCCAACTTCCTTCCATGCCCACTGCATGGCCCACTTCCCACTTATATTTAAAGAAATTTACTTCAATGAAGGATTTACTTCTGCCATTTGCCTATTTGTTTTACCTGTCTCTTACATATATTTTGTTCCTCCCTTATTTTTTGTTTGTGTGTGTTTAGTTGATTTTTTTGTAGTGTACATTTTGATTCCTTTCTTTTTTTTACTTTTCTGTATAATTTTTAGTTATTTTAAAGTGGTTACCTTTAACAATTAACAACCATTGACCATTGTTTCAATTAAACAAATTTTATTTGAATAATATCAACTTAGTATCAACAGTATAGAAATACTCTGCTTGTGTACCTTGCCATCCCTTACATTTTTAAAATTTTATTTTTAATTTTTATTTTTTAATATAAATTTATTTATTTTAATTGGAGGTTAATTACTTTACAATAATGCATTGGTTTTGCCATACATCAACATGAATCCACCACAGGTATACACGTGTTCCCCATCCTGAACCTCCCTCCCTCCTCTCTCCTCGTATCATCCCTCTGGGTCGTCTCAGTGCACCAGCCCCAAGCATTTTAAATCATTGTTGTTACAGATTACATCTTCATACATTATTTTCTCATTGATGTTGATTTTTAATTATTGCTTTATGTAGTTGCCTTTTAAATCATATAAGAAAAAAAGAGAAGTTACAAACCTAAAGTGCAATAACATCAGCCTTTATATTTACCTATGTAGTCACCTTTGCCATTGTTTTCTATTTCTTCTAACTTTGAGTTAATGTCTACGGTCTTTTCATATCAGCATGAAGGACTCTCTTAGCATCTCTGGTAGTGTAGGTCCACTTGTAATTCACTCCCTCAGTTTTTATTCATCTGAAAATGTCTTGATTTCACTTTCATTTTTGAAGGATAGTTTGCTGGGTATAAAATTATTGGCTGACAGTTCTTTTCTTTCAGGACTTTAAATATGCCATCCAGCGTCTTCTGGCTTCCATGGTACAGGTGGAATATCAGCTGTTAACCCTATTGAAAATCTCTTCTATGTGATGAGTCTGTATTAAGCATTAAGCGTTCTTAATGTTTGGCCTTTGATAACTTACTGTAATGTGAGCTGGTGTGGATGTCTTATTCAGCTTGGTATTCGTTGAGCAACTTGAATGTGTATATGCATCGGCAGCTATGGGAAGTTTTTGGCTATTATTTCTTAAGAATTCTTTCTGCTCCATATTGTTCTTTTCCATCTTCTCCTGAAACTCTGTTATGCGTATGTTGGCATCTTTGATACTATTATACTAGTTACTCAAGCTTATTAATTTTTCTCCATTCTTTTTTCTTTCTGTTCCTTTAGTGCAATTCAATTCAGTCGCTCAGTCATATCTGACACTTAGCGACCCCATAGACTGCAGCACGCCAGGCTTCCATGTCCATCACCAACTCCCAGAACTTGCTCAGACTCATATCCATTGAGTCAGTGATGCCATCTGACCATCTCATCCTCTGTCATCTCCTTCTCTTCCTGCCTTCAATCTTTCCCAACATCGGGATCTTTTCCAATGAGTCAGTTCTTCACATCAGGACTCCAAAGTATGGGAGTTTCAGCATCAGTCCTTCCAAAGAATATTCAGGACTGATTTTCTTTATGATGTACTGGTTTGATCTCCCTGAAGTCCAAGGGACTTTCAAGAGTCTTCTCCAACACCATAGTTCAAAGTATCAGTTCTTCAGTTCTTAGCTTTCCTTATCATCCAACTCTCACATCTATACGTTACTATTGGAAAAACCATGGCTTTCACTAGATGGACTTTTGTTGGCAAAGTAATGTCTCTGCTTTTTACTATGCTGTCTAGGTTTGTCATAGCTTTTCTTCTAAGGAGCAACTGTCTTTTAATTTCTTGACTGCAGTCACCATCTGCAGTCATTTTGGAGCCCCTCAAATTAAATCTCTCATTGTTTTCATTGTTTCCTCATCTATTTGCCATGAAGTGATGGGATTGGATGCCCTGATCTTCATTTTTTGAGTGTTGAGTTT